>BGPR01009623.1:26948-56602 GCA_013235015.1 Araneus ventricosus
TTACATTATATGATGACTACCGCACAGGATGGGTGGTTACATTATATGATGGCCACGGCAGATGTCAGAACTGCTGTTGAGACCAATCTTCTCGTGTCTGCTATTACATCCACTCCGCTCATATTACACCACCGCACAAGGATGGATGGTTACATTATATGATGATTACCGCAAAGGATGAATGGTTACATTATATGATGACTACCGCACAGGTGGTTACATTATATAATGACTACTGCACAGGATTTGTGGTTAGATTATACGATAACCACCGCAAAGGATGGGTGGTTGAAGAAACTAATCCGGATGTTACCACTGCTGTTGAGACCAACCTCTCGTGTGTGGTCGCTATTACACCTACTCCGTTCTGATAAGTTCACTTACTTTTCTTTATAGGTGACAATTCACATCAGCCTTGCCTAACTAAATAAGTTTTGTATTAGTTAAGAAATAAATTGTAACCAATTATGAAACTTTAAAAAAAAGCCATCGCTTTCTGCAAACATCTCCTCTGCAGTTCTGAAAGAAAAGATGACAAAAATTCATTCAGCAGTATAATAATAAAAAAATAAAATAAAAAAAATAAATAAAAAAAGCAAAAACGTGCAACAAAATTCTCTCCATGGTCGGGCCTAATGGCACGGGTTCTAATCTAAGGAGGTATAGGCTTCTTTTTTGGAAATTTAAATTTCGGATATTCTCCTTAAAAGGTTTTTTTTTTATAATATATATTCAGTATTTTATTTTACTTTTTATTTCTCAACCTAATTTATTATTATAGATAAGGAATTTTAAATAATTCCTATCCTAACTTAGTTCCCTCTTACTTCTATATAATACGAATTTTAAATAAGAATTATTTAAAATTTATCTAATTATAAATTAGGTTTTGAAATAAAGAGTAAAATAAAATAAAATGCTGAATATGTATATTATAAAAAAACCTTTAAAGAGAATATCCGAAATTAAAATTTTCAAAACCTTAGCCTTGCAGTGACTCTTCCTGCTGAGATTCGAAGCCGTGTCAATAGAGTTCATGACTCGGCGCTCTCCCGACCTTGCCATATGCCTTGCCGTAAATACGTGCTTGGTATGGTATACTTAATTGACATCTATAATTTGCTCACAATTTAAAAGCAATTGATTCAATTGACAGGAATTTATTAAAAAATCACATTTTGTCAATGTCTCGTAGTTAATAACAGATTTTAACAACAGTGGATACTTGATAACTGCAAAGAGTTGTTTTATATTCCTTGATAATGATTAAAGGTTTTTTTTACTGAATGGAGCTAATCAGGATTGGGAATTTGATACTTAATTAGAAAGAAATCTTAGCTGAAATTTCATTACTGACCGCCTCAGTAAATATATTGTTTCCAATAAATTAAATGAAATTCATGGGAAGTCCTAACCAGATAATAGAAATCGAAAGCGTCTCAAAAATACTGAAGATCTCGTTAAGTTTCATTAAATTCACTAATGGAATTTCAAATATTTAACAGAAATGTTAATTAAAAATTATAATTAGTAAATAAAATTAATTATTAAAATTATTATCAATATAATTAATTATCTAATTATAATTATTAGTCCAAGTTGATCATTAAAATTATTATCAATATAATTAATTATCTAATTATAATTATTAATCAAAGTTGATCATTGAAATTATTATCAATATAATTAATTATCTAATTATAATTATTAATCAAAGTTGAACCTTAAAATAATTATCAATATAATTATCTAATTAAAATTATAATGTTATTAAATATGATTCATAATTATATTAAAAAGCAAGTGAAATAATAAAGGCGTTTTTATTACAGTAATTATGGGCAAAAAATCCATTTACGTTACGGATCCGTGGCACAGCGAAACTTAATACACGCATTTTTACTTTCTCGTATACGAAGTATACAAAGAGAAAGTATTGTAATCGTCAAAAAATTCGAACTCGAGATTTTGACGAACCTCCACGTTTTAGACCTCCCTGAGTCCGAAAAACACAATTTTGGAATTATGTCTGTGTGTCTGTCTGTCTGTGAACACGATAACTCGAAAACTATTAGAGCTACGGGGATGAAATTTGGTATGTGGTCTTTAAACATAATTTGTAGGTCTCTATCAAATTTTGGACAAAATCCGTCAACGGGAAGTCTGTATGTTCGAAGTCATGTGAACAGTATAACTCAAAAACTTGAATAGGTAGATGGATAATATTTGGTAAACAGTTTTATTGTCATGAATGTAGGTCCGTATAAAATTTTGGGCCAAATCCGTCAACGGGTTGACTGTCTGTCAGTCTATATAATTTTACTTTTGAAACAAATCCGTTATCTCCACGCGCATGCGTACTGGACGCAATCTTCTGTGCATGATATTCAGCGGTCCTGTTTGGCGCTTTTTTCATCGCTTTTGGCTCCTTTTTCTCCCTTTTGGCGAATTCTGATTCTGCTCGGATTATTTTATTTCCGTTTGTTTGTCGTTTCAACGTGTGCCGGAAAAACTTGTTGCGTTCTGGGAATAAAGCAGATTCGAAATTTTTATCCGAGCGAGTTTGCGGTGAACTGACTTAATTTCGCTTTTTTTTTTATCTCCACTGCGTTAGGGGTTTTAGCTTATTTTCCCTCCTACATGTGTTAGGAGTATACGAGAAAGTTTAGAGGAGACCACTCCCGCTGGTTAGATTTGATTTTTTAACACATGTGCTGACATGAGGCCTCGAATAGTGAGTCCAGTTTCGCTTGACAGCGACACAAAAATCGAAGCGCCGAAACTAAAAATAGAATTTTGAAATTAATAATGTTATTAAAGGATACTGGATTCAGATGTATTTCATGAACTTTCGTTTGAATATTTTTCGATTTGTAATAATTTTTTTAAATTTCTCGCCGTTGTTCATGGAGGAAGCTGTTGTAATCTATATAAAAGTTAATAATAATCGAATAGAATCTAGAAAATATTGTCAAAGGACGGAAATAGTAAAAAAAAAAAAAAAACACACAATTCGCTGAAATTTACTAAAAATGTGATGGGTACTTCCCGACAGCTAACATTTTAAATACTTACTTGCCTATTAATATTTTTTGAGGGATAAATCGAATATATTTCTAGAGCAGAGGTTCCCAACCCGTGGTACGCTTTTGGACGTTTGCTGAAAAATGTAAAAAAAAAAAAAAAAAAACAAAAAAAAAACATGAACCTTTTTTTTTAGTTCCATAGGGGCGCAATTTTTTACTTTTGCAGGGAGCGGTTCAAAGGCTAAATCCGACCCTGCCAGAACACAATAAAAACCTCCGAAGGGCTTCTGCAATTTATTTTCAGCTATGGAGATCAAAGTGCTTACGAATCTCCTAATAGCTCTGCAGATATTTTTGAGGATAGCAACATTTATTGCAAGAAGCGAGAGATCTTTCAGCAAACTAAATATGACACTTTCATACCTCAGAAAAGTGGTTCCCAACCCTTTTGGTTGTGTGGACCACATGTGCAAAAAAATATTTTGAGGCCCACTAACAAATTTACAAAAAGTGAACAGAAGATCCCTGCTTTTTCTCAGGTAGGGATTTAACAGATAGACATGTGATCAAAGTGAAGGGAATAATAGCTATTTTTAGTATATTACGTAAGTGTTTTAGGGAAAATGCATGGCGTCAATAAGTCGCTGATTTCGCGATTTGTGTGCGCGTGGTAGCGATTAAAATATTCTTTTAGTAATAAATATGTCAAAACGAGAGATTTAATATACCTCCAGCGCGGGAAAGAGAACGAAACTGGAGTTTTAGAAAAGTGATTTTGGAATACATTAAGACTTTAAAATATATAATATTAGAATTTGAAATAAAATTAAGTGAGATTATTATATATATATATATATATATTTAGTAAAATATTTTTGAGACTCTAACATTTTAAACAAAAAAAGTCCCACCTTTTGCGACTAAAACTGACCGAGTTATGGAGCTTTGAATATCGCTGACTTAGACCACTTTACACCATTTCAATAGTCGTCTTGCAGACGATTCAGCAATCAATGCGCAGAAGTTGCTCGACGAAGCCGCTGATTGGTAAAAATCAAGAAATTCAAAGCTCCATAACTCGCTTAGTTTTAATCGCAGAGAAGTGGGAATTTCGTTGTTTAAAATGTCAGAGTGCCAAGAATATTTTACTAAATATGAATAATAGAAAAATATAAATTTGAATTAATTTCAATTAATATTTAAATTAATTTTGCTAAATTTTATCAATTGTAATTGTTACTAAATATGACTGATAGGACCGGGGGACCGTATAAAAAGTTATAATTCCTAACTTTTTCAGAAATATATTTAGTGACTCAAAGAACATAAAATATAATTCTTCCCTTCATTTAAAGCATTTTTCCAATTGGAACTATATGTCTATCACTAACGATTTAGAAATTAGCTATTGGACCACGATAAGTGTGGACACCCTGCGTATTAGATGTCCTTATATGCTAGTAATTAGTGAAGCTTACTGTAAAAGGAATAAAAATATATTGTTTTATAAAGCAAGAAACAAATGAAGACTCTTGAAGCTCCCTTGACTTCGACTCTTGACTAGCATTTCGCGGCCCATTAATACACTATCCGAGGCCCACAAGTGGACCGCGGTCCATGGGCTGGGAACCATTTCCTCAGAGCTTCAATGGGATGAAAAAGATTCTGCGATGTAGCCCCTTTGAGTATATCAAAATCAGGAACAAAAGAAAAAAAAATTGGCTTTAATAAAATTGTAAACACTTTTGCCACGTTTTCAAGTATGTTAGTTACTAACAATATGCAAATTTATAGATTTTCCTTTTCTGGCTCCAGAATACCTTTGAGTTTCTCAATCAAACATTAGTTATTTTAATTTCATTACATGGGAAAACTAATATAATTTTTAATCCAAGCGCATAAAATAGACTTCTCTTTTCTGGCCCTAGAATACTTATGAGTTTATTAAACAAAATTTACTGATATTAATGAATTTAATTTCATTACATGGGAATACTAATATGAGTTTTAATCCAATCACATAAAACAGACTTTCCTTTTCTTGCCCTAGAATACCTACGAGTTTGTTAAACAAAATTTTCTGATAATATTTATTTTAATTTCATTACATGGGAATACTAATATGAGCTTTAAACAATTAACATAAAATAGACTTCCTTTTCTGGCCCTAGAATACCTATGCGTTTATTAAACAAAATTTCCTGATATTACGAATTTAATTAATACATGGAATAATACGAGTTTTAATCCCATCACATAAAAGAGACTTTCCTTTTCTTGCCCTAGAATACCTATGCGTTTATTAAACAAAATTTCCTGATATTAATGAATTTAATTTCATTACATGGGAATACTAATATGAGTTTTAATCCAATCCACATAAAACAGACTTTCCTTTTCTGCCCTAGTATCACCTACTGAGTTTGTGCTAAACAAAATTTTCTGATAATATTTATTTTAATTTCTTACATGGGAAATACTTAATATGAGCTTGAAACAATTAACATAAAATAGACTTCCCTTTTTCTGCCCTTAGAATACCTCATGCGTTTATTAAACAAAATTTCCTGATATTAATGAATTTTAATCTCATAGCTGGCGGAAGTATCAATATCAGTTTAACTACCTCATCTAAAAGAGACTTTCCTTTCTGCCCTAGAATACCTAGTGCGTTTATTAAACAAAATTTCCTGATATTAATGAATTTTAATTTCATTACATGGGAATACTATATGGAGTTTTAACAACTCACATAAAACAGAATTTCCTTTTCGCTCTCTGATACTTCCACTGAGTTTGTTAAACAAAATTTTCTGATAATATTTATTTTAATTTCATTACATGGGAATACTAATATGAGCTTAAAACAATTAACATAAAAATAGACTTCCTTTTCTGGCCTCTAATACCTAATAGCGTTTATTAAACAAAATTCTGATATTAATGAATTTAATTTCTTGCATCATGGGAATACTAATATCGAGTTTTAATCCCATCACAAAAGAGACTTTCCTTTCTTGCCCTAGAATACCTCATGCGTTTATTAAACAAAATTTCCTGATATTAATGAATTTAATTCTTCATACGGGAATACTATAGAGTTTTAATCCAACTCACATAAAATAGATCTTCTCCTTTTCTTCCCTAGAATACCTATGCGTTTATTAAACAAAAATTTCCCTGATATTAATGAATTTAATTCCATTACATGGGAATACTAATATGAGTTTTAATCCAACTCACAAAACAGAATTTCCTTTTCTGCCCTAGAATACCAAGTGAGTTTGTAAAACAAAATTTTCTGATAATATTTATTTTAATTTCATTACATGGGAATACTACAATGAGCTTAAACAATTAACATAAAATAGACTCCCTTCTGGCCCTAGAATCCTTGTAGTGTTTATTAAACAAAATTTCCTTATTAATGAATTTAATTTCATTACATGGGAATACTAATGAGTTTTAATCCCATCACATAAAAAAGAGACTTTCCTTTCGCCTAGAATACCATGCGTTTAAAACAAAATTTCCTGATATTAATGAATTTAATTCTCATTACATGGGAATACTAATATGAGTTTTAATCCAATCACATAAAATAGACTTTCCTTTTCTTGCCCTAGAATACCTATGTTTATTAAACAAATTTCCCATATTAATGAATTTAATTTCATTACATGGGAATACTAATATGAGTTTTAACTAATCACATAAAATAGACTTTCCTTTTCTTGCCCTAGAATCTCTCTTGAGTTTGTTAAACAAAATTTCCTGATATTAATGAATTTAATTTCATTACATAATACTATACAGAGTTTTAATCCACACATAAAATAGACTTTCCTTTTCTTGCCCTAGAATACCTACGAGTTTGTTAAACAAAAGTTTCTGATAATATTTATTTTAATTTCATTATATGGGGATACTAATACGAGTTTTAATCCAATCACATAAAATAGACTTTCCTTTTTTCTTGCCTCAGAATACCTTTGAGTTTGTTAAACAAAATTTAATGATATTATTTATTTCAATTTCATTACATGGGAATACTAATATGAGCTTTAAACAATTAACATAAAATAGACTTTCCTTTTCTGGCCCTAGAACACCTAAGAGTTTGTTAAACAAAATTTTCTGATATTAATGTTTTTAATTTCATTACATGGGAATACTAATATGAGATTTAATATCTTTTAATAATCTTATAACATTGAAGTGTCATCGTTAAATTGGATGATACAGGTTGGTTATACTTTTCCAGCTACTATTAAAAAATATCCCGTCTGCATTTCAATCGGTATCATTTTATTCCAGGACTCGAACTGATGACCTCTACTTCCAAGTGGCGTTATACAGAAATACAAATATTAGGGTCGCAAACTTTCTCACAGGGTCATTTTCTCTGCTATTCAATATTTATAAGCAAAATTAGTAAAGAAAAAATCTTTTCTTAAAAGAAATCTTTACATTTTTTTATATACAAATTTCAATTATATTTCTTTATAAGAAACATAAATGAATGCTACAATTTTTAAAATGCTTTTCCTAAATTTGAGAATGGGCGATGTTTTCTTTCTTTTAAACCAAAAATGTGGCCCAAATTGGAGAAGAGTTCAGAAGTTTTATGATTAGATTTAGATTTTATTAGAAGCAGAACATATAATTTAATATCTAATTTAATATTCACAGGTTTTACCTTTCACTTAAAAATATTCTTACTAATGTAAACCCTTTAACAAAACGCAACACAATGAAAGGCACTATTAATTTCGAAAATATTTCATTAAAATTTATTTCCATTTCAGATATTCATATAAATTTATATTAATTTAAAGGAGCCCAGGAAAAATTTGAACACAAAAAATAACTAAAAACAGTTACAACCAAAAGTCTACAAAAGTCACTCCTTATACAGACTTTTTATATATTTGGAGTTCTTTCTTCCTAATTTGTGTTCAACCAATCTCGCTATTTTATTTCAAAAAGTCTACAAAAGTCACTCCTTATACAGACTTTTTATATATTTGGAGTTCTTTCTTCCTAATTTGTGTTCTAACATCTCAAGTTATTTTATTTCAAAAGTCTACAAAAGTCACTCCTTATACAGACTTTTTATATATTTGGAGTTATTTCTTCCTAATTTGCGTTCAACCAATCTCGCCATTTTATTTTATTCTCTTTAAAAGATTGGTCCCTTTTTTTTTACTTAGACCAGAGGTTCCTAATCTACGGAATGCGTACCCCTGGGAGCCGGGAATACCAGTTGTATGAACTCAATGTTGCAAGCTGACACAATAAAACATAAATGAATAAAGAAATTACAGAATTTTGTTTCTCGTGGAAAAGGCACTTTCGACTAATGCATAGATGAAGAATAAATATCACAATAAGATTTAAGAAGCTCCAGACATGAGATTACCTCTGTCTTCATTTGACTGATCGCAAACTCACTTTCATGGCACAAGCGCAAGATCGCATTGAAATGTTCGTCCATTTGAATAGTTTATCACTACAAAGTGTAATTTTTAGCTGTTCTTGTAAGTTAATGTGAAATTATTAGAATACTGGTTTAATTTTTTTTGGCTTTGAGCCAATATTTTAAAGAATGAAATAAAACGCAAAATCAAAAATGAGTCCTGCAAATGTTGTTCATTCGAGTCATTTGACTCTTAAGCTTACCTAAAACCTTAATATTGTTGATAAAATCTTCTTTCATAGGCGGTGAAGGAGGAGGCGGAGGATCTGACAGTAGGGGGGTACGCAAAAAATTAAAAAGAGTAATCAAGGGGTACGTAAGGGAAAAAAAGGTTGGGTACCCCTGACTTAGACTATATCTGCAAATAAAACTTTTTATCCGTAAGTCCAGTGTACCTGCAAATAATGTTTTATCCAGGTACTGTACCGCAGATATTCACTTTCATTATAAACAGGCGAATCTAGGCTCCGGTCTGGGGCTGAGGTCATAAACTTTGTATCGTCATGATGAATGTCAAACTGCGCAAAGTAAACCAAAACTTTAACTTACAGATTTGACTCATCTGACAAGAATCATAAAGAACAATACAATACTTTCGATAATTTAATAAAAATTACAATGAAATAACGAACCAAAATGTCTGACCGCGTCAAAGCTACAAGTAGGGTAGATGTTCCAGTTATGGCTCATTACATTTTGGATCTTTTTTTCCTAACTACATCCAGTAATTTCAAATTAGCCAATAATAATCATTCCAATACTTAAGCAATCCATTTTACTATTTAAATCTGATTGGTTCATTTTTCTCAATCATGTAACTTGTAAAAAAATCAAATGTATGATCATGTGTTGTATGCTCACAACTGTTTTAATTCTGTTAATAAACAAGGTTTTACAGTTTTTCATCAACAGGCTTTCAGAATTAAAAAGTTTAAACTAAAACTTATTTCCTTAGGGTTTATGAGGTGTTTCTATTTATTCTGATTTCATATCAAAATTAATTATTTTAGATTAAATGGGGTGGTAAAAACTGGTACTCAAATTTACTATATGTGCCAGTTTTAATATGCAAGTGGCCAAAAGTGAACACTACATGCTCCAGTTTTGGCCACATAGTTCATCTTTTGTGTTTTAGTCATTACTTCAATTTAATAATATCTGATGAAATAAAATCAACTAATTTAGTTTGTTTCTGAAATAAAAGCAAATAACTTAGTTTTATTTCAAATAAAGCAACTGATTTATTTTTGTTTCTAAAATAAAAAAGTAACTAATATAGTTTTGTTTTTGAAATAAAATTAATTGATTTAGTTTTTTTTCTAAAATAAAAAATAACTGATTTAATTTTGTTTTCATTTACATAATAATGGCTCCAATTAAAAACAAGAAGGCAGGTAGCATTTCCATAAAAAAGATTTTACACTCACATCTAAAGTTAGTAATGTAGAATAAAGCCATTCAAAATGGAATGTCAAAAACATCTACATTTTGAATGTTTCACTCTACATTTTATGTTAGAAATTTCAACTTGAGGAACCTGACTCGAGGATGAGGAGTATTCTTTATATACATGGATTGCTCTAATTTTAAAAATGATTCTGATGAATTTGATTAATGTTGCAATTAAAATTATAAAAAATACATAATTGTGGATATTGTTAGTGAGTATAATAATGTAATTTTGTTTGTAAGATGCCTATGCTTTACAGTTTGTAATGTAAGTTTATTGCTCTCCCATTTTTGTTCTCATATTTATCATTCATTTCATATTCATTATAATTTTTTTTATCAAAAAAAAAGATATGCGAGTATATACAGTTTGTATTTTCATCAACCAAATTAAATTATTGTTTTCTGCATTCCTGTTTCTTTTTCTTCAAACTGAAATCTGCAGCTAAAATCAGCTTAAGTAAATTTTATTTTAATCTTTATAAATTCATAAAAAAATCACATTGAAAATAACGGAACGTAATGTACTAAAATACATATTGCATAAAAATGATTTATTTTTGATTAAAATTGATTAAAGTGTCTGTTAAAAATATAGGACTTAAGTTTGATGTGCGGTTTCCCGCCAAGTTGGCAAACATCACGCCAACTATGAAATACTCGCCAAAAGTCCGCCATATTTTCATTAAAGGGTTGCAATAAAATAACTAACGTGCACCACATTTGGCGAGAAATCGCCAGAAAAAATTCAACTTTGGCGAACGCACATTAAACTTAAGTCTAGCCAAAATGGTAATATTAGTGTGGCCAAAACTGGTGCATAGAGGTGGCCATAACTGGAGCAAGGTGGCCATAACTGGTGCAAATGGGGTTAATTTATTTAAAAATTCATAACTCAAAATCTAAAATTTTCTTCAGAAAAATTTTATAACTAGCAGAAAGCCAATAAAATTTGCTAAAGGATAGTATAAGTATGATTTAATATGCTTTAAATAGTCACCCACTGTGAAATTTCCATTTCAAATTTTCTCTTAAGGTGGCCATAACTGGAGCATCTACCCTACAAGTGGAATGACTAGAAAAGTAGGAAAATTTTCGAGCCTATCAAGCTAGAAAGCAATGTTGAAACGTTTTTATTATTTTTTTAAAGAGAGAAATTAAGAAAAAACTGTTGTAATGATTTTAAATAAAATCAAGAATTCTGGCTTGTCTCTGGGGGGGGGGCTGTAGCCCGATAGCCCCCCTGGATTCGCCACTGATAATAAATAATAATAAATGGACGTAAAGGGATTAACCTACCTTTCCAGTATTCTTTAAACTTGAGAAGCAGTTTCTCTGTCTAATGCTAATATATCCAAAAACAAGTCATTCCATTCTCCCGAATACTGGGATTTCTTGGCGTTTATCTTAACGAAGCGCAGCACGTCACCTTTCAGATCCGAATCCCGATGCCGGACAGCGAACAAAAACGTCTCGCGCGTGTTGCTTAGACTCAAGTCTTTTAGCAAGTGGCTTGAGCATAAGCTCTTCAGATTGGGGAATTTATATTTTTTAGCCGCCGCATACAGCCCAGCAGCACTGTCCAATTTTAAGTCCTCGACTTCGCCACTGTAGACATACCGAAGCATGCGGCGGACGGTGTCACCATCCATATCCTCGATGTCGATGCAGTCGTTCTCTGTCGAGCAGTTTGAGAATTCAGTCTTGAACACCGGGGACCGAGCACTGAGAATACATTTATGGGCAGGATGCGTTCCACTGCTCGTTCTCAACTTTATATCTGAATGCATTCTTGTATTCAGCAGAGATTTTAAATCTTTAATCAAATCTTTAGAACTGCCTTCCACTAACATGCGATGTATTGTGGAAACCAAATTTTCATGCAAATCGTCTTGTACTTGGGAGTCAACGGAGGACGAGGAGTCGCATTCTTCCGAACCTGGGTCAGAGGAATCTTCTGAATCGGAGTCAGAGGAATCTTTTGAATCGGAGGAATCTTCTGAATCGGAGTCATTTTGCATTTCATTAGGAACAGCGGAACTCTTTACTAAGGCGTCAATCGCGGGCTCAACCAACCTTTCTTTATCCAAGCTGGATGAAGAAGCTGAATGAGAATTATCTCTTGAAGCGGAGTCATTTTGAAGCAAAATCTCAAAATTAACATTAGAAACGTAATCTTCCTGTACGCGTCCGTAACAAAAATCGAACATGCACACTAAGGAAAGAACGTCGTTAGGTAAAAACAGATCTTTCTTGGTCATCAATTTCCACTTGAAAGACGGTTTAAATGTAAATATATCGGTTTTACATGGCACATCAACTTTAAATACACGTTTAAAGAGAATTTTTTTTATGTTGGAAAAAATTAACGGCAAGAACGTTACCTTGTAAGATTTTATAGCTGGATTCCTCGGAGTAATAGCGCATTGAATTTCTTCAGAATTTAATTTACAGGATAACAGTTCCAGAGACATTAAATGATCACCACTCCTCAATGATTTGATTTCATGATTGTATTTCTTCCCTGTATCGAGAGAGCTGAACTTTTCAATCCTCCACACGGTCAATGTTTTCTCGACAGATATTTGGTGACAGGATAGACACCTCATTTTTTCCGAGAATTCGCCCACACATTTCCAAATCCTGCATTGAACCGTAATCCTATCATTCCACAAAAATTTCGATATTTTATCATCAAACACATCCGATTGGCTTACAGTTGGATAATCTATCAAGTGATGATCCTTGTGAAAGCCTGCCTTCACTTTACCGGTCGATTTCTGAACTTTCCACTTACAGTTTAAGAAGGCCAGATCGTACTCTATTTTGACGTACTCTGCTCCAGTCGCATCTGCTTCTCGTATCAGGAAGAGAGCGACATTTTCTGTTACTACTCCTCTAGGATACAGCCACAATTTCCATCTCGTCCCCTCTATTTCATCCACTACAAAAGTTTCGCTTTCAATCCGCTCTTTTTGCTTCTGCCAGCACAAATCGGCATTTTTTAACACCCAGATGAAAGTAAAACACTTCTCGCTTTCCTTTTCACACGCCATCCCGAAGCACACGAAAATCGGGGCAAAAAAACTGGGCGATATCGCACTCGTGAGTACTTTAAAAGCAACAGCTACTTCCTCCAATTGGCCTTGTGCGTTCTGCACAGAATCGAGAAAGCTGTGTTTGTGTTGACTCATTCACAGACTAAACTGATGACGGAATAACTGACTGAAACGGAGAAGTGAAAGCTGGCAGTGGTCCAGCATAGCTTTTTAGTGTGTCAAAAATAAAGAAATTGAAACTTGGTTAAGTAGCTTTTGTCTTTGAACTTCTGCAGGATCTCGGTCAGAACTTTGAACTAATAAACATGTTTAAATTTGAGAGCGAATTATGTTTGCGCTCTGAAAGAGCACAGGATTCTTTTTACTTTCTCGTATACGAAGTATATACAAAGAGAAAGTATTGTAATCGTCAAAAAATTCCAACTCGAGATTTTGACGGATCTCCACGTTTTAGACCTCCCCGAGTCCGAAAAACACAATTTTGGAATTATGTCTGTGTGTCTGTCTGTGAACACGATAACTCGAAAACTATCAGAGCTACGGGGATGAAATTTGGTATGTGGTCTTTAAACATAATTTGTAGGTTTCTATCAAATTTTGGACAAAATCCGTCACCGGAAAGTCTGTCTGTCTGTATGTCCGAAGTCATGCGAACACTATAACTCAAAAACTTGAATAGCTAGATGGATAAAATTTGGTACAAAGTTTTATCGTCATGAATTTAAGTCCGTATAATATTTTGAGCTAAATCCGTCAAAGGGTTGACTGTCTTTCGGTCTGTATAATCACATACTTGTATCTCATGAGCCCTATGGCTTAGATAAATAAAATTTGATATCACGGATGCTAACATTAATTATAGATCTGTGCCCAATTTTCATCTCAATCGGTTAAAAAACAGGTGTTCAAATTGCATATTTAGTTCAAAATGCACATTACCGACTGTGTTTTGGCCAGCGTTTCGCTTATTTTACTCAAGTTAGTATGGTTGACGTTTGACCTTGGTGGTCTACAAAGGAAATTGTAGCGAGCCGCAAACACGCTCTTCGGAAATTATGGCAATCCCTGAATCGAAACTTCGTTCTGACATTCTCCAGATGGAAGGTATGGTGAAATCTTGCGTGATATATCTGTAATAAGATTTCGTACTCAAAAACGTTAAATAAAGTTGTGGTACCTCAGCGCGCGTAAAAATTGAGAACATACGCAATTTTTTTGCCAATTATTAAGTTTTGGGGAATTCATGTTTCATTGTAATTCACCATTAATAATTTTTTTCTCAAAATTACCAGGCCTTGGGTAAATACCCAAGAATATTTACCTACCCACTGGGTGTTTACCCACCCCACATTACTGGTCGTATGCAAGAAAGTTTCGGGGAGGCCACTCCCGCTGGTTTAGGATATAAGTTTTATTTTTTGGAGCGGGGTGGTAATTATTTCGATCGTATTAACTTTTGTATAAAAAAGATTTTAACTCAGCAAATATATTGCATCAAGAAAGAAATTCTTCCGCTGTAATTAAATGTATTCATTATGAAATTACACCTTTTTGGAAGTATACGAGAAAGTTTAGGGGAGGCCACTCCCGCGCTGGCTTCTCTGAGTGTTGGGAAAATTATGAATACGGATCTTTTCGCAAAATTATTCGATCTTCAAAGTATCAAACGGACATTATTTCTATTATTGCTAATATTTTCATTCAGCCGTTTTTGATTTTGTGTTTGTAAATGAATTTTTTTTCTGTTAGTGGAATGAGTGTTCAATTTTGATTTGGGCTTTGGTAAACAGTATGAATAGGGAAGATTCCACTAGAAAGAAACAGATTATTTCATTCTTAACCCTTTGCGGTGCAAGGCATTAAATGTTTTGAAATATGATGAAAAAACATCATGAATGCGTTTAATTTATTGTGTGGACATAGAATCCACAAAATATTTTTAAAAAATCTTACTTCATTCCAAGGTGGCTCGTCCCCCTTTGGGGTCACCCCCCTCATATAAGAACCCCCTTAGATACAGCCATCTTGATACACTCAAAAAATATTGTTGAATCTTACAGAAAATCATAAATTAAAACTTCAAGAATATTGGAGGAAAATGTTCGAGTTAATTTGCTAAAACTGTAAACGTCAGAACTGAAAAAATTTTTATCTCCGAGTTAAGGAATTTTCCCAAACTTTGTCTCCAATAATTCCTATTCCGAAACGAAATTTCATAAGGTTGCTATATACATTCTAAAAGGAGTACTATTAGCCCTATCCTAAACCTATCATTTCACATTTATAGTTGAATTTAACTGTTGAGAAGCGAGTGAAATTAGGTGTGCCATCAGCTGGCACACTGCGCCATCAGCTGACACACTGCGCCGCAAAGGGTTCAGCAATCTGCCAATGTACATGCGGCGTTAAGCCCGAGCTTCGATATTCGTGTTCCTTTTTGAATCCAAATGATCAGTCCCTTTTTGCATTTTCCAATTATTCATTTCACGAATAACATCACGTCACAGAGACATTTACGAACGCGTATTTCACACAGCTGAACATTTAGTAAAATCAGATTTTAAATCGGCACATTTACCGATTCCTTTCGTACGACATCAGTCGTCCATTTTTTTCCCATACTGATTGAATTCCCCATCGGATAGGGAAGATGCATGCTAATAATTTCCCTTTTAGGAATTTCTGTGGTTTAAGTCAGGGTTGCCATATTGGCCATTTTAAGGCCAATTTTTCGAAATTTGGCTTTTTTTTCAAAGCGCTTGGCCTTAAGATTTTTCATTTGGCCTTAAATTCATTTTTGGCCTTTTTTCAAAGCTCTTGGCCTTAAGAATTTTCATTTAGCCTTAAATTCATTTTCGGCCTTTTCTGGCTTTATTTTCATTCATAATTTTTTAAACTGTTTTTTATAACTATTTCTACTGTTTTTTTATAAACTTTTGATATTCTAAAATAATATTTAGTACGGTACAGTATATTCGATCTGAATATTAGCTGAATAATATCGAAACTAAAAACAGAGCATTCTTAAAAATTTTATCCCTTATTGGGAAAGCTTATTATGAGTCTGAAACCAATTTTATTTTTATTAATGAAATAAACTTTTTATGCTGTTAATTATTTATTTTTTAGTACGGAATGGCTTTTCATTTGTTACGACCAAACTGAAAAATAACCTTGCTTACAATTCTTCACTCATGAGATAACATAATATGTTCAGCTATTTGATTTAGCCTTCTCTTTTCATTGTAAAGCTGTTTATGAAGTGGTTTTAAAAAAAATTCACTTCAATATTGTTTTATTAATAGAGCATTGATCACATGCCATTCTAAAGTGCTTCGTTTTTATAAAATAAAACATTTTCTGATCGTAAATTTAGCGAAAATAAGTATTTCAATCAGTTTCTAAAATTTGGCCTTTTTTGGCTTTATTTTTTAAGAAGGTTTGGCCTTATTTTGTCATTTTGATTTGGTAATCCTGGTTCAAATTGCCACAGTGCATGTGCTTTTGTATTACATCTTTCGTAAGTGAATCTGTGACAATCAGTTCTGAGATACGGTTGGTGGGTTCAAAGCCTGTTTAGACGGACATATATCGTCTGGTATTATATATTTTTCCAAATGGTTTTATTTATTACTACAGACAAACACATAACTATTTTCTTAAAATTTGTATTCAATTCTCCATACACTGATTCGAGGCACAAATGTGCATATGCAAAATAAATATTCTTCCAATATTTCAAACTCTTCTTCTAAATATTTAAAAAATATTAATAAAGTAAATCACGCGAAGTGTAGGAACGCGTGTTCGAATCCCGGACCGGATGAATTTGAAGCTTTGCGGCATACAAGTAAGTTGAATCACAAATTAGACTAATTAAATTAATAATTATGTTAATTGAAATTAATAATTAAACCTTGACTGTAGAAAAATCTACCGAAATTCTGAAGGTATTCGGACATATTTTTTTTCAAATATTCTGCATTTTTCTTCTACAGAAAATCTGAAGAAAACATGTTCCAAATACCTTCAGATTTTTTTAGCTGGGAATACTGCGAAATGGTTCTAAATGATTACCTCCAAAAGCAAAATTACTAATATAATAGTCCAGATCTGTGTCTCGGTAACGCTCTGACGTCACTAACAATAAAACTCGTGCCATAGCACTGCGAGACGTTAAACAGCATTATTTCATTGTTAGAGAACCTAAATTTCAGTAATTTTAAATGCAAAAGAGTAATTGTCGTTCTAATTTCAAATTTAATAGCTCTAAAATAGTGAAATAAAATTTGCTATCGATTGGTATACAATTTATCTCGCTATGATCAATAGTTCCGAGAAATTTTAAATTATATTAATCATATATTTCAAATTAATTTCCGTTTTTTAATAGAAAGTAGTAAATGATGCCAGTGGTATATCATGCTGTGATATAGTTTGGACGCCACGATGCATCTAATTATTTATTGCAATCGTGATGATATAATTTGATAATATATTTTGGCAACGTTTGAAAAGCAGAGAAGTGCTTTGTTTTGATTAGAATTTCGAAAAAGAATTCCTTTGAAAATTTAACTTTTGACTTACGTTTGACAAACTGAGAATTTGATGGTTATTGAATTATAATAAAATTTATAAACAACGAAAAATACTTCACACGGAATGTTGTTTACCAAGAGGCTTTTTGAATAAAGAAATATGTAAATAAAAAATATATATTTCCGGTCATAAAACATATGTTTATTTTATTTGTTTTCAATAAATGTTAAACATTTATCTCGCCTTTATATCTATTTAAACACGTCAAATTTGACGAGAAATCTCTCGAATGAAGAGGGAATTTGCACCCGTCATACCATGACGGGTAATTTTCTAGTAAATAAATAATAAACTGCATCATAAGGTTCCATTAGTGCTCTCGAATTCTAAAAATATGATGTTACTTTGACGAACTCTATGAGTTCAGATTAAGTTGTCCGCGGCAGCGAGGCTGTAAATAAATAATCAACTACATCATAAGGTTCCATTAGTTCTCTCGAATTCTAAAAATATGATGTTGCTATGACGAACTCTATGAGTTCAGATTAAGTTGTCCGCGGCCGCGAGGTTGTTTTTCATCTACAAGAGCATCATCTATACTCACAACTACATTTCCAAAGTAAAAACAGTGTTATCCCTAACGAAACAAAGTCAACATATCTCTTATTTTCCCCATCTTTAACTGGTGAGGGGCCGAAGTTTGCAGATGAGGGTGGCTTACCAGGTATCGTCCTCAACATCTGAGGGTTCACAGTGAAGAATAAAGCCCGCCGCAACCTCTTTAGTAAAAATTTTATTTTCAAATTTTTAAAAAAATATGATTGAAAACAATTAAAAATCTGTTTATATTAGAATCACGCAAAAATGTCCATTATGCTGGGAGGAGTTAAAAATTTGGTCTGCGTGATTAACGAATGCGCAAATCCGATTTATGATAAGGTGTCAAAGAACTCAGACATGTTTTTTATATATAGATTGAACCGAGTTAGCAGTTTTATTTCTTATTTATTTATGCTGATTCATTACCCTCACTTCAAGGATTAGTTGGAAGTTAGTGTCTGATTCATGGGTTCGATTTTTCGTGCTATTAATTTAGAATATTTTCGTTTTTGTTAAAAGTGTTCTTTCTTTTTCAAATCTTCTAGTATTGTATATAAAACGCTAAGGTACGTGGCGCAAAAAAGAGGGTAATTTCTCTTTCGGGTTCTTTCTTTTTCCGACTTGGAACTTAATATTTATATATTTTGCATTTAATATTTTTTCCTTAACCGTTCTTATACTGAAAACCTCCCATTACTTATGATTTGAATTTGCGGTGCATGCTATTGCTAATACTTTCCCTCAGCATTTTTTTTAAATTTTGTATTTGGCAATGCATTTTTTTCTGTTAGTGGATTTTGCATTATTTTCACTCAGATAAAATGAAAGTTATTGTTAAAAGCAAAGTTATTTCCAAAACGAAAGTTAGCGTCAATTGAGTCATCAGTTCTGTTTTTCATGCCTTTTTTTATTTCTTAAGCACTCTGCCAATGTACATGAGATTTTCTACTACAACTTGCGTTACTAAATCTGTGACAATGAGATATGTTTAGAAGACTAAAATCCCGTCTTAGACGGGCACAAATATTCTAGTATTGTATATAAAACACTAAGGAACGTGGCCCAAAAAGTAGTTAATTTCTCTTTTGCTAATGGCAACGATATGTTTGTTTACATAACAAAACCGGTAGCCTTCTCCATGTTAGGCATAACTTCATAAACATAGAAACAAAGAAATTTAATTTTAAAAAGTTGTAGAAAAAGAATAAAAGAATCCATCCAAGCAGACTTCATCAAGGGTTACCTTCTTAGGCATGGATTCAAAAAATGGGAATTTTTTCTGTAAGAAGCTTTACTTTTGTGGAAGGAAGCCTCTTGTAACCAAGAAAGACAAAGCAAGAACTGATTACAAATTTTTTTATACAACCAAACAAGAACGCCAATAAGATTAATTAAAAAAATTTGATGAAAAATCATTAGCCATCAAGCATATAAATGCCGTCATAAAAACAAAACATTAATAAAAAAAGTATTAAACTTGCCCAAGCGCACAGAGTACAAAAATGACACCACAGAGACCAAAACAACGGAAATTATTAGTAGCCACTAAATATTCATTTCTATTATTGTAATTTTTTTAATTCTTCCAAATTGATTGAAAATTGAGCTTCTAAAATTTCTTGAATCTAGATTTGAATGAAATGAACATTTTTACAAATGAAGTCAAATCCATCTCTTTTGTCATATAAACCGAGCAAGATTTTTTTTCATACGTCCGAACGTTAACTGCAGATCCCTTTCCGGGATCTGCCAAAAACAGACTGGATTTGGTTCTCTGCAAGTTGTTCGCCACGAGCAAAATACCCCGTCCACACCTGCTCGCAATTGTATACGCGGCTTTCGGTCATTCATCAGAGCTTCACTCCTCTCCTCGTCACTCCATGTTTCAGCCCATCCATTTAGACGGGTCATTCACGGCCGCTCCACGTAATTCAAATCCATCCGCTACAGATAACTCCGATCCCCTACTGCACCTGCTTTTCCCCCCGCCTTCAAACGCGAAATCCCGCCTTCAAACTTTAAATCCCGCCTTCAAACGTTAAATCCCGCCTTCAAACGCGAAACCCCGCCTTCAAACGCGAAACTCCGCCTGCTCCGATTTCCTCTAGAATGAGAGTGCCTCTTCTCCCCTCCCCCACAAATCTATCCGGCCGCATTTCAGCATTTATGGCCCGGAAATCCAAGTGGAGCGCTTGGATATTCAGCCTGGTTGGAAATCCAAACTTACGATTGCATTAACAACTGATTTTGGAATGGAGCTGTCGAATTTGCGCGTTTGGGTTGTGTGATGTTTTTTGGCGCAAGAGCAATTTTTGGCCATACTGCGCCAACGAATTTGCATGGAGTGGAACGCTTGTGAATGTTCAGCCTTAAAGAGGAAGTAAGTTGCTTCAGGGGCAAACCCTCGAGAACATTTCGCAGCAAACCATACTGTTTTAAGGTAGTAAAAAGGCTAGAACTGAAAGTTTTACTCCAACAAGAGAGGATTCAAAACAGATTTACGTTTGTTGGGGAAGATTAGTGACAATATTTGTAGGGAAACAAACAGAGGCGGATATAATGACGGGAAAAAATGTGGATTCTGAGAAACGCTGGGTTATTAGCTATAAGGTAATTAAAAGGTTGGACTTAAAAATTTAATTGTTTAATTAAAATTTAAAAAAAATTAATTTAACAACATAGGATTCAAAGGATGTTTACGTTTTGGGGGAAGTTCGTGACAATATTTGTAGAAAAAAAAATAAACTGGGGGCGGGCATAGAAAATCAAGTAATACAAAGACTAGATTTGAAAAAATATTTACGTCAGTTTTTTAAAAGTAAGTGACAATATTTGTTGGGAAAGGAAAAACGGAGCCAGTATATGAAAAATATCCCGAGGCCCCACGTGATCTCACCTCTTCCGCCCGGGAATATCCCATTATTCACATTGCCCGCGCAACGCCGAGCCATACAGCTAGGTGGAAATTTAATTGACATTATTGGAAGCAAGCAGCACTTTCAGATGGTGTAAAACATTTTTGTGCTGTAATATTTTCGGAGTAATATTATGAAAACGTCGAAATTTCGCCTAATTTTAATTGATTGAAATTCTCACTAAAAAATTCGAAAAAAAAAAAAAAGAGCTCCTGAGGTGCACACCCCACCCTTCTCGAAGTATGTGCCAAATCTTGTAGCTCCAGGTTTATCGGTCTGTCGGTCTGCCCCAGAGGACCAACACACACACACAGAGACAGACACACACACAAACATTCTTCTTTATTATTAGTAGAGATTAAAATTCATCTGTGTTTGACAGAGTTTCAATGCGAGATTTTTTTTTCTGAAATAAAGTCAGTGTTGTGAGTTGGTAACAGACTGTTTTTTGTAGCCATAAACGATACTTAAAATTAAATGGATTTTTAAAAATATTTTTACCACGTTTTATTCAAGAAATGAAAGTCAAAAAACATTTTAGAATCAATTTTTAAAAAATTCGCTTTTATATTAACCTAAATCGCGTTACTGATGTATATATATTTATTTCCGAAGACATTTCTTGAGGTTAGCTCTTCCTGCATCATTTGTTACGTAACTAACTGATGAGTGTTATTTCTAGACAAAAATTTTCAGAATCTGGTCTAGAAGATTAATTTTCTTTCTTTCTAAAAGCAGCCTGTAGTTCTGCATCAGAAATACAGATGGCGCCATGGACAAATCTCTTGGATCCCGGTTTATGATTGGCTTTGTTCTTGACAAATTCCGAGTACCCGCCCTCAAAAGGGCCACCATTCTTGACGAGTACTGAGTCCAACATGGCGTGAAGTATCTGACAATGAACTGAATAGATTCATTTCAAGCAGTGAGAGAGACAGGACAAGTGCGTACACAGCTTCATAGCTACGTCCTTTCGCACAGTAGCTCTGGAGAGCTGGAAACAGTTCTGAGAAAGTCAGATTCAGCGGTGGCTTGAAGAGAAGATCTTGAGACGGAGGAGGAGAGTGAAACTGTTAGAGCTTGTCTGTGTATGGTTAATATCTGAGGCCGTGGGAGAAAAAAGTCGGAAAGGAGTAATGCGTAAACAAGCTGCGTGGAGGGGGACAAGGTGCATTACTATTACAGGAGAATATTTCTCGGTCTTTTTATTTTGGGATCGGGGATATAATTAGGAATAAGTTGAATTGCTGCATTTTCGTGCGTGTCGAGAGCATTAAAGAATTTTGTTGCAATTTTAAAAATGTATTCCTTTAGAGAGGGGTAGTTAAGTGCTTTACGCATTTCGGTGTTGGAGATATACCATTTCGCATTGCAGATTGACCGAATTACTGAGTGATATTGAACGTCAATTATTTTAATGTTGGTTTTAGCGGCATAACCCCAGATCGGACAGGCATAAGTTAGAATGGGACGCAAATAGGTGTTGTAAACAAGTAACTTCGTTTCCCTAGGCATTTTAGATTTCCGAGATATTAATGGGAAAAGTTTACGCGCGGTGTCTCGGAATTTATTTTTAAGGTAGATAAAATGGGGTTTCCAAGTTAATTTGCAATCAAGAATAAGACCTAAATACTTACATTCCTGAGACCAGGGGATAATTCTGTCATTAATCTTAATTGGGGGGAAGCTGGAGTACCTACGCGCATTAGCAAACATAATAGCTTCAGTTTTTGAGACGTTGATTTCTATTTTCCATTTAATGAACCAGTCCTCAAGTGCTTTAAGATGGCGATTAAGAGCAATTTGAATATAATTGGGATTTTTGTTCCGGGCAAGTATTGCTGTGTCGTCTGCGTACATGCATAATAAAGTATTGAATTGTTTGGGAATGTCATTAATATACAGGGCAAAAAGAGTCGGGCCAATTTTCGACCCTTGTGCCACGCCTGCATTAATGTTTTTGGTGCTTGAGAGTTCATTCTTGACTCTAACTGCAAATTTTCTTTCTAATAAATAAGAATCTATTAGCTTAATAAGGTAGGAGGGCAGTGGCGGATTTTGTCAAAATGAGACCATAGGCGAGAAATTGCTTTGAGGCCCCCTAGCCCTACCTAATGTTGCAAATTCGCTGTCGCTACGAGGCACGTCGAATGAGTTTTGAGGTCCCCTGGATTCAAGGGGGACCTTTCTAACGCCTTTGCAAGAAACCGCCACTGTCCACACGTTTCCTGAGTGACCATCAGGGTAATTAGGCTTATTTCCTCTCAATGCTTCGTTCCATTGTTTTCATTCACTGCTTTATTTTTTAAAGAGGAGAAACTTCTCTGTGAATTGAATTAAGGCTGCAATGTCGTAAATTCGCCGCCGGGTTAACACTGCGATGTACGTATGTTGCATAGATTTTGAGGCCCCCTAGAGTCTCGAGGCACGAGGCAGCCGCCTCTAACGCCTGTGCGGAAAACCGCCACTGTAGGAGGGGGTCTTGTAGTGTATAAGCTTATGGATAAGTCCATCTTGCCAGACCCTGTCAAACGCTTTCTGGATATCTAGGAAAACAGCCCCTGTTTTCTGTTTATTGGCAAACCCCTCTGTGACATATTCAACGACTCTAATAAGTTGGTGAGAGGTAGATAGTTTTTCACGGAAACCAAATTGTTCGGGACAAAGTACGTTATTTTCCTTAAGATAATTATTGAGTCGTTTTAGGATCAAGTGCTCAGCAATCTTGCTTAAACTTGGTAATAGGGAGATAGGTCGATAGCTGGTTGTATCTGTGGGGTCTTTCCCTGGTTTTAAAATTGGAACTACAGTGGCTGTTTTCCACCTAGTGGGAAAATGACCAAGGGTCATAATCTTATGGATAATTGTGGTTATTGTTAAAATAGTATGTAAGGGCAAGTTTTTAATCATTTTATTGTTTATTCCATCGATGCCTGGGGCTTTATTAATTCTTAGACTTTTAATGCAGTCTAGGACTTCAGATGGGAGAGGGGGATCAAAGTCTTTACAGACTGAATTCGCTTCGGTGCGAAAGCGCATGACAGAGTCAGCGACTAATTCCTCAGTGTCAGGATTGGTAATATTGTTTAGAATAAACTGTGTCTCAAGGCTTTCGGCCAAGAAGTTTGCTTTTTCTAAGTCAGTGTTAGCAATACCTCCCGGTCCATTAAGAGATGGAATGCTTTTAGTTTTCTTTTTAAAGGGGGTCACAAATTTCCAAACCGTGCCATCAGTTGCGTTGACATTCAAAAGCTCATTTGTGAAGGCTTCGGTTTCAATTTTCTGATCAAGTTTTTTAATTTGTTTGTTTAATTTGTTAAGTTTTCTCTTGAGGACTGGGTCACGGTAGGTTTGAAACATCTTCCTGGCAAGATTTCTCTCAGAATTCAATTCCCTAAGTTTACTATCATGATAGATATAATTTTCCTTAACTGGATTAGAAGAGGAAACCTTGGCATTAATTATTTCATCTTCAAGTCTACATACTATACTATCAAGATGCTCCGCCGTGTTTACAAAATGCGGGTTAATGAATTCAGAGTTTTTAAGAGTATCTTTAAATTTTTTCCAGTTAGTTTTTAGTTTTACAGGATATTTAGGGATCGAGTATTGCAGAAAGAAATTAAGCGTAATTGGATTATGGTCAGAGCTGAGTTCGGAAATGGAATGAATTTCATATGGATAGAGAAAATTTTTAACTATAGCGAAATCAATGGTATTTGCAGAGTTTGTGCCGAATCTAGTTGGGGTGCTTGGTGCAAGGATTTCAAGTCCCGCCTGTAGAGCAAATGCTTTAATGGAGTTCCCTCTTGGACAATCATAATTGCAACCCCAGGAGGTGTGATGCGCATTGTAATCTCCGCAGAGTATTTGATTGGGACTGATTTGCAATAAAACTTCAATATCAAAGGTGAAGATAGAAGTATCAGAAGTGGGGGGAACGTAAATCGAGGTTAAAGTGATTGGATCCTGATTTTTAAAATTAATTGCAACAACACATGCCTCCACGTAACGTAGATTGGGAGGAATAATTTGATTATGTGGAATATTATTTCTGATTAAAATTGCTGTTCCACCACTGGGGTGTTGCGGATGTTGATTAGCTCTGTATGAGTAGTAGGAATTATAATTTGCCAGGAAGATTTTTCGGTCTGGTCTCAGGTGGGTTTCTTGAAGGAGTATAGCATCGGGGCAGTACTTGTTTACAAATAATCTAAACTCATTGATTTTAGTTTTTATCCCATTTGCGTTCCAGAAAACAATTTTGAGCATCTTTGAGTTGAACATTACGGATCGTCAAGGAAGTCAGAACTGGCACAAGCATTCATTAGAAGTTGTAATTTATCTGCAGTATTGTTAGCATATTTCATTGCTTGCAAAGCTGCAATTAATTGTGGGGCTTCCTTCATAAGTTTTCTTAATTCTTTTAATGCAGTCATAAGGACTGAAAGGTCATTGTTACCCGAAATTGCGGGTATTGTGGTGTTATTTACATTACTCTCAATGCACGTACTTGCAAATGCTGCTGATTGATTGTTTACATTATTTGCTGGTCTATGCGCCGGTGGCGCCATCTGTTGCTCCGAATCCAGGGTATTAGCGCTAGTTCCGTTTGCTTTCTGTGCATATGAGATATTACTATTAACTAGGTACTTATTTGAGTCAAAGTTATTATATATTTCTATTTTTATGAGCTGTGGTTAGTTTCGGGAATTCTGCACATCCTCTATAGGCAGCCACATGGCCAACTTGGTTGCAATTAATGCAAATAGGTTTCTCGATTCTTTGCTTAATTTCACATTCGATTGTTGTATGACTTTGGCCGCATTTTAAACATCTGGGGGTCATATTGCATAATTCTGCCGTATGATTAAAGCGATTACATTTGAAACATTGAATGGTTTTCTTTCTGCCCCTATATGGATCGACAGTAATGCTCAGATGATTCAGGTTTTTGAGTTTAAAAATTTCTTCAGGTTTGGTCGAAATTTCGCTTTTCCCAACTTCCACAAGAAAGAATGGAAGTGGCTGTCTCGTCCTGAACTGGGTTAAGCGGGTAACTTTGCCGATAACGAATCCGTGTTTCTTAAGACAATTTTTGATTACATCAGTATCATGGTCTAAGGGGAGATCCTTAATAACAACCTTTAATGGCCGTTTATCTATAGGGCGGACGAGATAGTAATCGAAGCCTTGCACTTTTAAAGTGCTTTGAACTTTTTGGTATTGCTCAATGCTAATAGTGAATATTTTTATGTAACCATTGCCGAATTTATTTTCGGTCGGCCCGCAAGTAGTTCTAATTACATCTAAGATATCCACGTAATTTTTTACATACTTCAACATTATTGGAGGAATTTTACTTTTTTCGACCTTTCCAGGTTCCTCCGCAGCTTGTTTACTATTATCAGGATTATCATTAACCTCAATCGTTTCGTTAATCTCCTCAGAATTTAGCACTTCATATTTATTAGAAATTTCAATTAATTTAGCTGGGCTATTAAACAAATTACGTGCTTTAGCTATTTTACGCCTATTGGGAGAATTATATTCAATATCATGCATTTTATCCTCAACATCTGAATCCATTTTGCGAATTTCACAGTTTAGCTCTACACAGATAGGAATCAAATTCTTCTTACCTCTCAACTTTTCCTGCTCCGTCTCTATGGCCTTGTACTCAGCGCAGTAGGTCTTGTACTCCTCTGAGCCATCAACTGGGTGGTAGTAGTCTTGCTCCATCGTCTTGATAAGCTTAAGCAGGCCTTCAAGCTTTACACGGGATTTAACCATCTCCGATTCCAGACGCACCTTTTCAATGCAGTATTCGCAGGAACTTCCGGGCACAGCTGGTCTAGTTCTGGGGTCAGGGTCTCCCATAGCACTGTCGTTGTCTGCAGACAGACGAGCACGTTTCGCCGCTTCCTCTTCGTCCTCCATCGCAACCAAGTTCGAAGATGACGCACTTCCAAGATTATTTTTCCTTCTTTCTGAAAAGCAGCCTGTAGTTCTGTATCAGAAATACAGATGGCGCCATGGACAAATTTTTGGATCCCAAGTACTGTTCATTTTTTTTAAAATCCAAAGTTATTTAGAAATTATAATGCTAAGAGAAAATTGAATTGAAATAAAATTTTGTATCAACACTTATTCATTTTCATTAAATTAATGATGAAGAGAATGTAAAATAATAGCAGGGTAATTGAGCCGGATTCAGCCGTCTAGGGGCCCTTAGGCAAAGCAGCTCTCGGGGTCCCTCTTTTGCCCAATTTCTGAAACCAAAATTTTTATTACCGATTTTAATTTAATCGCTGTAAACAGTTAAGTACCGTTTATACGTTTGTCATTTATGCGTTCTTTTCATCACAGTCCCGATTCATTCGAATGCATTGTGACTCATTTCGATTATACGTCTTTTCATTTATAAGTCGTTTTACGTCAGTCCCTTGAAAGACGTATAAACGGTGCTTTACTGTATATATATATATATATTTTTTTTTTGCAAACTGAAATACCAAAACAATGAATTGCAAATCTCTTTCAAAGGAACTATTTTCAGCATATAGTATAAAAAAAATGTAAAATTACGATTGAAAGGTAATTTTATACAAAATAGTTTTAAAAAATGGTAAAACTTTTTTAACACTATCTAAATTATATTTCACTATAGGATCGCACATTTTTTAAGTTATAAAGCAACATATATTTTTAGATTTATTAAACAACATAATATAAAGCTTCCGAAACGTAATTAATTAGAATGTTGTTGGAATAATGTCCCAGAATTTAAACGATACTTGTTTGTAATTTGAATAAATTTGATTGCGCTGCCTTTGTAAATTAAAATGTATACAGTGGCAGTTTGGATTCAAACACCGTTTTTCGATAATCTTCCGAAGCAATCGCCAAATCTATTTGGCAACTGTATCAAACGCCAATTTTGAATCTTTGGTACACAAAACGTTGAATTCCGTGTTCTTTGAGTTTGTGTAATCGTTTCTTTTTAAATCTGTTAAAAAAGTTCTTGAAGCATCTAAATTAGAAATGGAACTATTGGAATTATCTAAATCGTATGGTTAAAAATTTAACCGCCCAAAAAACCTTGGAAGTCGCCAAAAAGAGTGATATAGAATAATTATGCCAATCTTTCCACAAAATTGGCTCTTATGTTAAGTAAACATTGAGCGCTACAACAATAGGAATATTAAATTTAATATTTTCAAAGTATTCTTAAGGCATAACATTAAAAAGCTCCACTTTAAACATTAATTAATATCCGCAAACAGAGTGTTGAAATTTTGAAGATTCCCATTGACTTAAGGTATCCGACCGTGTTCGGAGACATTTTTTTGAAAAATAAGTTGTATATATAT
The DNA here is from genome assembly GCA_013235015.1 of Araneus ventricosus. Classification (NCBI taxonomy): domain Eukaryota; kingdom Metazoa; phylum Arthropoda; class Arachnida; order Araneae; family Araneidae; genus Araneus; species Araneus ventricosus. The sequence continues at coordinate 55,389 of BGPR01009623.1, forward strand.
TTTAATATTATTTTTCAACTGCATATGTTTTAAAACTATGAAAATATTGTAAAATTAGGCTTACAAAATAATATTTTTTAAAAAAACTGAGAAATTTGAAGAAAAATGACTAAAATATTTGCCTTACGCTAACAGCCATAGACAAAATCATATTCTAAATATGCATAAATCCTTGTAGGAGTACATTTTTATGGCGGTTATCTGTGTTACGCTCTAAAATATTTCTTGTACTTCAAAATGATTTTGAGATATAGCTGAACATAGTTACTAAACTGGTAATTTTTCATCAAAAATGCTTTTCGTTTATATTTAAGCACTTAAAAATAATACTTGATTTTAAAATTGACCTTAGTTTTTAGAGGAAAACATCAAGCATATTACAGAAAACAATCTCAGAAAATTTCATATCAATACTTGAATAACGTTTAGAGAAATCATTCTTACGGTCGTCAGTTTTCCTCAAAAATATCATTTCTCAGAAAACACATTTCAAGTTTTCATGCAACATAAAATAATGCTTACAGTTCGGTAATAAAACAGCTGTAACTCCATTTGTAATTCACGTAGAGTAAAAAGTGAGACAGTTTTAGAAAACTGGTTAAACAAGCTACAAAATTAAGACATAATCAATTTTTTGATAATTTTATCAAAACGAAGATTTTAAACCAGTCGGATACCTTAACATTATCACCGGAAGTTGATGTTACTAGCGGAAATCCTGCTTACATGCAAATAAACAAACCAGAAAACACGTCCATAGAGAATAATTATTTTAAAATGATTTGTAAGTAATTTTTTAACGAATAAAATTTCTTTTTAATTGATAATTTCAAATAATGCAAATATTTATTTTAGTGAGAATTTTAAAAAAGAATCGAAATTTATTTATTCTATTTTTTTCTCGCTTGCGAAAGAACAAGTTTTATTTATTTAATTAGTTTAATGAAAATCTTTTGTTCGTACTTTTTCTCATGGTTTGGTTTTATTTAAAGTTTCGCCATTTCTGTTGAGTTGGTCTTTGTTGATTTTATTTTTCTAATATATATATATTATTGTTATGACATTAAATTGGTTAGCAATTAGTTATTTTCTCGTTTTTTTCTTGAAATATTTTGGATATTTACCCCTATATTTTTGCTTTTTTCCAACAATTGGCTTTCGCAGAAGGGTAGGCGCCTATACAATTGAATTTAATGCGACATAATCGGTTCCTA
>BGPR01009624.1:0-20631 GCA_013235015.1 Araneus ventricosus
ATAAGAGGGAAATGAGTGCAATTACCAGTTTTCAAATTTGGCCTTTTCTGGCCTTATTTTAAAGACGGTTTGGCCTTATTTTGCTATTTTGATCTGGAAACCCTGGTCAGAGCTGTGACGCTAAGGATTGAGCATCTATCAACGGCCCTCAGATTACGTAATCAACGTAAATGTTTAACCTTTGTCTGAATGTAACAAATTTAAATGCTTTAGAAAAGCTAGCTGGTGCCCTAAACAAAGTAAAATAATTAAATACACAAAAAGTGGATATTTGGAATTAAAACGCTGGTGTTCTGAGTGTAAGTCAGTAGACTTTTAAAATTTTCTAAAGCTATGTTAATTTATATTCTTATGGTTAAATATTAGATAGAATTCAGAATCTTATTAAGATAAAATTCTAGATACTGTCCGTTTAATGATCTTTTACAAATTCTAAATACATTATATCTTGCAAAAAAATTAAATACACAATTTTAATTTTTTTATAAGACAACTTTGAAATGCTATATATTAATAATGATATAGTTAATATATGTACACTTACTATCCATATAAAACACATCTTATAATTAAAATGTAAATAAAATATATTCTTGTTTACTCGTGTGCTGATTTAATTTATTTTGATTGATTGTAAGCAACATACAGTATAATGAAAATCTACTATATTGAAAACGAAAGTTGTTTAATTTCGTAGAACTCTGTTGCGCTGAGACATTAAAATACGTACTACGTTATTGACCAGTGATTCAGTCGTTCTTAGCTTTCTACGTATTGTCAACTTGAGTTGTCATTGACTTCACGCAACTCAGACATTTAACGGTTTGACTTTCTACGTATGGTCAACTTGAGTTGACTTTACTCAACTCGGACATTTAACGGATTGACTTTCTACGTATTGTTAACTTGAGTTGTCATTGACTTTACTCAACTCGGATATTTAACGGATTGACTTTCTACGTATTGTCAACTTGAGTTGTCATTGACTTTACTCAACTCGGACATTTAACGGATTGACTTTCTACGTATTATCAACTTGAGTTGTCATTGACTTCACTCAATTCGGACACTTAAGGCATTGACTAATCAGAAAAAAAACCTTGTGTTAATGCCCCAGTCGCATTTTTTAATAAAATTATGTATACTAATATTACATGCCGTGAAATAAATTGGAAAATTACTAAAAAAATCCTACCTGAAAAATTTGTTTTAATAATCTCTTAAGCTTAGCGTAACTATTTTGGAATGTAATGGAAAAAAAACTATTATTATATAAAATAGTTCTTTCGCAAAATAAAATCACGTTTGTAAAATTAAAATTATATGAAATTCCAAAAAAGAAAAAAAAAACTATTTTTTTTTTGGAATCTATTATAATTATTATTAACTATTTTTCTTTTTTTTAAAAAAATAACTATAAACTATTAAAATTTAAAAAAAAACTATCTGCATTTACTGATATATTTGAGCTGGTTAGAATGACAGTGGTGTAAGTCACAAAATTGCACAATCTGAGTTAAGCATGAATTCGGATTCCTTTCTAGTTCCTTTGTTTCGAGTGATAGCTGCATGATTCAATAGAACAATAATTTACTACGCATATTTACTGATCCTACATGGTAGAGAATGAGGTCGCTGCTTATTGGCTCTCAGCGTCACGTGATTTGGCTTGCTTCTAAATGATGTCACAGCATTGCGCTTCGGCGGGATCTTAATTATTATTTTGTCCTCTGCTATCGCATCATGCAAAAATCAAAACTACCTTCTAATTATGATTATTTTGATGCTTCTCAAGAGAATGATGAATACATTTTTAGAATGAAATAAATAAAGAACGAACCTTCAGAATTAGTCTTGAATTTGAATTAGAGGGGTTTTGGGATTTGAAGCAACAAAGGCTGTAATCCCCTTCAGAATTAGTAAGTACCGTTTAGTTAGTTTCACGACGCCATTTTGAAGTAAGCCAAGTCACGTGACGCCGAGAGCCAATGAGAAGCGACCTCACTCCCTGTTATGTAGGATCCGTAAATATGCATTGACCACTAGGTCTTAAAAATGTCTGTTGATCTGAATTATTTGCAAACGGTTTTAGAAAACCTAAACTCAAAACTAAGTTCGAAGGACTTACACCATTGTCATTCTAACCAGCTCATTTGTTAAATGCAACTAAATTAATTGATTAAATAATTGAACAAACTTATCAATTTCTTCTACACATTGCAAAAACCGTTTTCGAATCAGACTTGAAAATAAAAAGGATGCATTATCAACGGAACGCTTGATGCATGTTGCCATCGACTTGATATAAAAGAATAGAATACTTAAAATAATACTTTTCTGCGAGTTTAGGATGCATTTAGAAGCGTCCCTAAAAGAAGAATTAATTGATTAAATAATAATTAATTAAATTAAAAAATTATTAAATAATTAATTAAATTAAATAATTATTAAATAATTAATTAAATGATTAAATAATTATTAAATAATTAATTAAATGATTAAATAATTATTAATTGATTAAATAATTGAACAAACTTATCCATTTCTTCTTCAGATTGCAAAAAACAATTTTTGAGTCAGACTTGAAAACAAAAAGGATGCATTATCAACGGAACGCTTGATGCGTGTGGCCATCGACTTGATATAAAAGAATAGAATACTTAAAAATACTTTTTTTTGTAAAAATCTGTGTTGAAAACATAATTTCTGCGAGTTTAGGATGCATTTAGAAGCGTCCCTAAAAGAAGAATTAATTGATTAAATAATAATTAATTAAATTAAATAATTATTAATTGATTAAATAATTGAACAAACTTATCCATTTCTTCTTCAGATTGCAAAAAACAATTTTCGAGTCAGACTTGAAAATAAAAAGGATACATTATCAACCAAACGCTTGATACGTGTTGCCATCGACTTGATATAAAAGAATAGAATACTTAAAAATACTTTTTTTTGTAAAAATCTGTATTGAAAACATAATTTCTGAGAGTTTAGAATGCGTTTAGAAGCGTTCCTAAAAGAAGACGTTAGGCATTAATAGGTTGAACATAGGAAAAAGTTGAATCGAAATTGCATTGAAACAAAAATATCTTCGATTCAAACAACGAATCATCAGATTTAATGGATTGCAAACTTTTTTCACTTCCCCCACCCAACGAACATCACTTGTTCGAAAGTCAACTACAACAGCTACATTCTAGCACAGCCCTTGCCACCTGCTTATTTCCCGAGCGTAGAAAACATCGAAACACATCCTTGAACAACAACATGAGGCACAATTCCTTTCAGCTTGGAAAGCCCTAATACCTGATAACGAATCGATGGGAATGCCATTTAATCGATTTTCAATCGATGAAGACCACGTTGCTGAGAGGATGCCAGCGTTCGATCCTTCTGTTGGGATTTCGAACGACGTCTAACCAGTGGCGCAGACGATCTGCTTTGGACTGCATGTTCAAAGCTAGGCCACCTGAAAAAAATATGGAATAAAAAAAAATTACGTTTAAGTTTCATACACTAGCAGTATGCGCACGGCGTTGCCCGTGGAATCAGGACTTCGACAAAATGGGGGGAAAATGCCCACAATGACACGAAAAAGTTTTGAAAACAAAATCAAAACAAAAGATACACATTATTGGTTTTCCCGCTTATTCTCCCTCTCGACAATGACGCGAATGTAATGACGTCACCGGAAGGAATCGGATTGTAGAAATGCATCCTGGGAATGAAAGCATATTATGTCACCTCCGGCGAGGAAGCAACAATGCATTCTGGGATCGTCCGGATAAACTCTCGCTGTCAAATCTCACTAGCAAAAAAACTGTTTAAACTGATCAGAGAAAAAATTAATTAATAAAACGGAATAAGATATTTTAACCGTTCTTGTTTTAAATCAAACAGAAACGTTCCAGTTATAAGCTGAAAAAAATGAAAATTATAGAATTGTTCGAACGTCAGATGCGAGAATTTGAAGAAATCCTTTTAAAAAATACCATAAAAGTGACTATTATTTAAAAATTTCTCAAAATTCAGTAAATTGCGTTAGAAATTCAAAACAAACTTCATTAGAAAGAAAATTGTTTGTTCTATCCGATGGTGCATTGATTGTTTTTCAATGATCATTAGAAAAAAAATTACAGCCGTTAACGTGACAAAAATGACCCAAAACAACACATATGTTTTCCAAAATCACTTTTCTTAAACTCCATTTCGTTTTATCTCCCGCGCTGGAGGTATATTAAATCTCATGTTTTGACATATTTATTACTAAAAGAATATTTTAATCGCTTTCACGCGCCCACATAAATCGAGAAATCAGCGGCTTGTTGGCGCCATACTTTTCCCTAAAACACTTACGCAATTTACTAAAAATAGGTAATATTCCCTTCACTTTGATCACATGTCTATATGTTAATCCCTTATCTGAGAGAATGCAGGGATCTTCCGTTCTCTTTCGACTTGGAAACTTTCATACGAGATGTACGTATATTCCGCCACTCTCATCCTATATATATATATATGTCGTTAGCAGAAAAAAGCACAAATTAATATCATGAGCGAGCTTCGCTTCCTGACGAGCGGCTCGCTATGATATTTTTCAATTTTATTTTGGGTTTTGTCTATTTTTGCCATTTTGTCTTGACTGTTTTTGAGTTTTTGTCTTGTGTTTCTAAGTTTGTTTTGATATATATATATATATAATTCAAATTTCAATGGAGAGACAAAAGGATGGAAAGTATTTCAGTAAAAAAGATCGGATGCTCATCAGTGAAGGTGAAATCCGTACTAACTATCCATATAATAATTAGAAAAATTCCTACACTTTCAAAGAACAGTGTTAGCTAATAATCTAATAGAACACTGCCTTCACCCCGAGTGTTTGGATAGACAAAAAGCCAAATATGAATGACCAAGAATTAAAAACGTACATACCGTAAAATGGGAAGATGCAAGCAGCATGAACGAAGAAACAGAACTGATCGCGTCGTATTGGGGGACCAGATGTTTTCTTAGTATCAGATTAAGTGATTTCGCGCCTAAGCTTTTAATTGGGGGAAAGGTTCGATTAAGATTACGATGGAGACAAAGAAAGCGATGAAGAATATATACAAAAAATTAAATTAAAAAAGAAGAGTACAGTTTAAAAAAATGAAAAAGAAGAATTATGAAATTAACGGGAAAAGGTATAAATTAAACCATTTTTTTAGTGGGGCTAAAGGAACTATGTGAATTCCATTAATAAACGACTGAAAGATGCATTTTCGAGGTAGTCACATTAGACCTTTCTGACTTGAGTGACCCTACCACAGTTTAAAACTGCGCCAGCATAGCTCTAATATGCAATCCTTTACGTACATCTTAAAGCCATTAATTAAAGGTTCGTAGAAGGAGGTAGGAATTTTATTACTATTAAGGAGCTGAATTTGTTTTTTAATCGAATTTTATTAATCCTGATGAGTAGATTTAAGATAGTGTTTTTTTAAATTTTAAAAAGGATATTTGAGTTCCAAAAAATACATCTATTGACGTTGAATTTAAAATCGTTTCTTTTGTCATAAATAACTATTTAAAAAATATTTTGGCAATCAATAATTAGATCCAGAAAAATAACTGGTTCTTAATAGCTATTGGTTTGGATTAATTTAAGTTCATTTGGATACAGATTATTATCGGTTGCATTTAAATCTTTATGGTTGAATATAATAAGGTCATCAATGAATCTAAAAGCTGAATTCAAATTTATAGCAATATTTCGTTCAAAAAAGTGAAGAAACTAATTAGCAAGTAGACACGAAAAGCCGGTTCCTTGTGGGATGCCTTTAATTTGCTAGAAGATATTTCCTCCATTAAAAATAAAGTTATTATAAATACAGCAATTTGTAATATCTTTCCAGAAGTTTTTTTTACGTTTTTGTTGTATGTAATTGTTTTTTTGTTTTTGTTTTTATGTAGCTTTTACTACTGATTTGATTGTTTTTCTTATGTGCATATATATATAAATAAGTGAATGCAATATTAATTAATCACAATTAAAAAGAAATTTACTTAAAAATTGCTCTTCAGCAAATTTTAATCAAATTTTTTGCGTCAAGACGATTTTCTTAATTAGTTTGATAAATATTTAATTTAATGATTTTTGATTTCTTAATTTGAGTTTAAATGTTCCTAAAATTCCAAAGTGAATGCACAGTTTGAAGTAGGCTTAAGAAATGCTTTTCGAATTTTCTCAGTCAATGATTTTGATAATTAGCTATTATCAAACGAAAACTCGATATGAGCAAAATGCAAACAAAGCATGAGACGTAAATGACATCCGGAGACACATCCGAATTAGATGACATGCGCAGTTACGTTTATCATATGACTGTGACGTCACACGAATTGCTTTTATTACCTTTATTCTCATACATTTGGAACACTAAAAAAATTTATATATCGTAGACCTTAAGAGAAGGCTTTTAAAAAACAATCCTACGCTTATCAAATTTCTTTCCGTTTAAGTGAGTTTCGGAGCAAATGTGATTTTCACATTTAGATAAATTTAGAAAGAGCACTTTAAGAGCAGTTGATTCTTTCGAAAGAGTCAGTACACTTTCTTTAAGAGCTTCTTAAAGTTTCCTCAGTAGAAACTTCTACGAAAATTTTTCCTCTAAAGAAGCGCATTTATCAAAAGCGAAGCAGTAAAATCGTTATCAAGTAAACAGTGAAGTATTACTTGTTCTTCTGAGTTAAAAATTTGAACTCAATTCTCTACATAAAAGAATAAACTATTTAGAAAATTCCATCCATATTCGTAGTGAAAAGAATAAAGTTCTTTTGAAAATAATTGTTTTTCGAAGACCAAAAGAAGTAACATTAGTAAAATTATACTTTGTAATGAAGCATTGTTATAAAAAATAACTCAATCTATAAAACAGCTTGAATGTTTCTAGTGGTTTAAAATTTAAGCAATTACTTGGTTTCTTAACAAACGATTTTGCAAATTGCAACCATTCGATGGAAATAAGTATTTGATCGAGAGAAGCTAGGTCCTGTTTTAATATGACCGTTCGGCATTTTATCGGACTGTCTGTCTGTATTTGTTTGTTGATCATTCACGAGCAAATACATCAATGGATTTTCTTAGAATTTGGCATGAATGTTCCTTGAAGTCATTAAAAACGACATATGTGTAAGGATTTTTATTGTTTTTAATTCCGTTTCAAGAGGTGGCGTTTTAATGGTTCCGTTTCTTGTAACGTTCAACTTTTCCTGAACGATTCCAGCCAAATGAAATTCCACTCATATTGCCCCCAAAAATACCGATCGTAATAAATGACATTTAATTATAATTTTGTTAATACTGATAAAAGCGGATATTCAATTGTAGTTTTTTTTAATATCGATAAAATTAGACATTTAAATGTAATTTTATGAATATAGAGACAAATAATTCGCATTCGAAAAAAAATGGCTGAACTTTTAAAGCCTGGATGAAGAGCAGATTTTTTGAGATGAAGTCTACTCTTCACAGAACTGCTAGTTATATCATAATAATGTTATCTATACTTATAAAAGGCAATGTTTGAGTGTGTGTGTGTCCAGACGAATCTATCGCACTTATAGCCATGAAATTTGGCACGCAGGTAGACGTAATGGTGACTCAATGCACCTCGAAGCCAGAATTTTAAAATTTAATCTCGAAAATTTTTTATTTAGTGTTTTGTGTTGTTTTGGGTCATTATTGGCACGTTTAAGGCTGTAGTATCTTTTCTAATGATCTTTGAAAAACAATCAATGCACCATCGGATAGAACAAACAATTTTCGTTCTAATGAAGTTTGTTTTGAATTTCCAACATAATTTACTGAATTTTGAGAAATTCTTAGATAATAGTCACTTTTATGGTATTTTTTTAAAAGGATTTCTTCAAATTCTCGCATCTGACGTTCTAACAACTCTATAATTTTTATTGTTTTCAGCTTATAACTGGAACATTTCTGTTTGATTTAAAACAAGAACGGTTAAAATATCTTATTCTGTTTTTTTAATTAATTTTTCCCTGATTAGTTTAAACAGTTTTTTTGCTAGTGAGATTTGACAGCGAGAGTTTATCCGGACGATCCCAGAATGCATTGTTACTTCCTCGCAGGAGGTGACGCAATATGCTTTCATTCCCAGAATGCATTTCCACAATCCGATTCCTTCCGGTGACGTCATTACATTCGCGTCATTGTCGAGAGGAAAAACAAGTGGGAATATCAATAATATGTATCTTTTGTTTTCATTTTGTTTTCAAAACTTTTTCGTGCCATTGTGGGCATTCGCCCCCCCCCATTTTGTCGAAGTCCTGATTCCACGGGCAACGCCGTGCGCGTACTGCTAGTATCATATAAAATGGTTGAATAATTCGGATTGATTTCTTACAGATATAAAATAGTTGAATAATTCGGATTGATTTCTTACAGAAATCTAATTCTTTAGTACCAAAGCACAATAACTTACCAATGTAAACATCTTGTTTGGCGTAATCTTTATCCCACACAGTAACTTCTATCGTCTTTTTCGTCATATCTGCAGGCTCCACTTCAAACGCATATTGCTAGAAATAAAATCCATTAGCTTTATTGGAAAAGAATACGGATAAAAGAACGTTCATTAAATATTTTTTTTATTTCATCAAGGAAAAAAAAGTTGAACAATAATTACTGTTCAAGTTTCTCACCCCCAAGTAAACTCTTCAATCCAAATTTGAATTTTCGGAACCAAAATTCTCCTTAATTACAATGTTCCTTACATGGGAATCGGAGAATATTTTGTTATTAATCCATGCATGTGGCCTTTTGTACGAGATAGAGGTAGATTAGTAACTCACGGGGATGGTCTAACTTAATGGAATTATTTATAATAGTTTTGTCTCATTCTTGGTGGTGATATTTACCCAGATAGCAAAGAAGGTTGCGGAAAGGCTGCCATTTCACTTTCCATAGGCTCTCCGTGCAAACCGTTTCGGAAACCATTGCCGCAAGGTTAAGCTTTTTATGAACTACCGACAAGGTTTGAACAACAAGTCCGCGAAGGCATTTCCGCGCAAACCGTTTTGGAAACCATTCTCGCAAAATTGACGCAGGAAAGCTTTCTATGTACCTCCCTGCGTAGCTCCGTCCGGTCTAGTGGTTAGTGCGTTTGCCTTCCAACTATATGAACGCGGGTTCAATCCCCGGCTCGGAGGAATTTGAAGTTTTGTCACAATCTACAGCGAAATCGTACAAGTAACTTCAAATAAAAATTAGATCAATTAAATTAATTGAAATTAATAATTAAACTTTGATTAATTAATTGACATTCCAGATAACTCTAAGTTGGACTAATATGATGTCAGAAGAAGGGGGATAAAAAAAGGGGTTGGACTCCTCTGTAGGAGTACAGATTTGAAGAGGGGGTGTAAAAAGGGGGGTTGGACCCCTTTGTAGGAGTACGATTCGGAGGGGGATTCTATTTTGTCCCCGAAGGAGGGCTCTTAACAACCTTCTGAAAGGCCTGAAACAAGCTTGTAATAAAAGCTTGGGGAAATCTTACTGAAAACCTTACAGAAAAACTTGTTTCTTGTTGACTAGCGAATTTTTCCACTACCTTGCCGAAAGGTTCAACCCTTGTCATAGAAACCTTTGTGACAACCCTTTACCCTTGAAAACCTTTTAGACAAGCTATCTGGGTATTTGGCCTTGAAGTTACGAAAGAAACATTACGCTACGTCTCGCACATGCGCAGTACAAATTTGAATTTTCAGAACCAAAATTCTCCTTAATTACAATGATCCTTACATAGGAATCGGAGAATATTTTGCTATTAATCCATGCATGTGGCCTTTTGTATGAGATAGAGGTAGATTAGTAACTCACGGGGATGGTCTAACTTAATGGAATTATTTGTATTCGTTTTATCTCATTCTTGGTGGTGATATTTATCTGGCTTTGAAGTTACGAAAGAAAAATTACGCTACGTCTCGCACATGCGCAGTAAAAAAATTATTGTCATTACAAATACTCATATTTCCTTTAACATTCAAAGTATTTATTCCAAATTTTTACACAATGCTCTTCTAACATATTATCACTTTTTCTGTAAGTTTCGCATAATTTAGTGAAAAACTCTGCATGTTCTAAACAAAAAAAGCGGGAAAATTTGGGATTTTTTAAGAAAACCTTTATATCTTCCAGAATATGCTGGCTATTTTTGCCAAAATGCATGTAAACAATGTACATATTAAGCAAAACCACTGATGGAATTTGAAAATCATTATCAGCTTTCTGTGGAACGGTTGAATCCAGCTTTTTTTCTTCTACATCAATTTCTGGTCGGTCCCCTAAATGCCCTCGTGACCGAATCTTCACTGTAAAACATGAGTTAGATTCTATTCTTTACATGGTCAAAGTTCAAGAGCAACCTATCTAGCCTTTCCGAAAAAATTCTAAAGGTGTGAAAATCGAAGTGTCCTGATACTTTTGATCATATAATGTATCCGCCTTAAAAATGCAACACTTGTATTTTTGACGCGTATTGTAAGAGATTGTGGCTACGCTGAGTTGGTGGCGAAAATTGAGTAAGAGAAATGTTTTTAAAGTTGTTCCAAGTTGTTAACAGCCTTGTAAATAAATAAATACTCCTGCATCCTGTGTTTTCTCAATTGTTGTAAATATTACTGTGGGCCACCAGCCGCAGCCGAGTACCTGTAGATGGCGCTGCCATCGCCAGTGACGTCAGAGAATCAAGCTGCCGATAACAGTAAGAGAGGCATGAACGACATCGTTTTTTTTTCTGACAAAGACTAAAGACAACGATGGGCCATCCAAAAGCCTATTTAATGACGAACTATTTCATATGTAAATACCTTTAATAGTAAATAATGATTCTTCAAAATGTAAACTTAATCCTGATAATACAGTCAAACCCCGTTATAACGAACCCTCAACGGACCGACTCAGAAGTTCGTTCTAACCGAGGTTCGCTGTATCCGTATTTGCAAAAAATAGTCCTAACATGCTAAGACACTACTTCTATAATAGACTTTTTAATAACATAATATTTTCATTAGTAATTAGGGGCCGTTCAAATATTACGTAAGCATGTTTTTGGTATTTTTTGACCCCCCTCCCCCCTTGTAAGCAAAAATAAGCAAATAGCAAACCCCCCTCTTATAATTACGTAAGCAAACTGCACCCCTCCCGTTCTTTTTTTTACAAAACGTATAAAGTAATAATCTAATTTTAAAAATTTTAGGACTTAATTCAAATAAAAAAACTCTAACTCGCGCGGCTTAAAATGAAAAAAAATGTAAGTTTAATTTCCTTACAATTTCAAGTTTAAGCTTACAAAAATCAAGTTTAATCTTCTTTTGCCAAATTTAACTTTTTTTTTCAAATTTAATTTTTTAAAATTAAATTATTTGTGCAAGATACGAGAGATTTTCGGAAATAAAGTGATTTTAATGTCTTACGTAAGCATCACTCATACTCCCCCTCCCCCCTTGTCAGCAAAAATAAGCAAATCGCAAACCCCCTCCCCCCTTGGGTGCTTACTTAATATTTGAACGGCCCCTTAGAGACAAATAAAGTATTAAATAATTCGCTTGCCAGCGTTAGCCATGGCCACTGCAAAGTTCACAGAATGACAAGCAATTAAACTGAAATTGCAGAGAAAACACGTGATTGCTCCTGACCAGAAAGTCCCCCCCCCTTCCTTGGGGGCCCCCCCGCCCCGGGCCCCCCCGGGGGGGAGGAGGGGAGATAGAAAGTGTAAAGAGCCTTGCCTATTGTTCCTTTGTCTCACTTATGGGGTTAGCAGCGGCTCTAACAAAGGTACAATAGGCGAGGAATGTGGTCTCTGGCCCAGAGTATTTCATGCAAAAGGGGTAACTCTTGTAGAAGTTGGGTTGACTTGAGCACAATTAGTAAAGAATGTCCCTTTGGGCAAGTGAAAAGTTTGAAGTTTTAGAAATTTTCAGTTCGCTGTAACCGAGTCTCTAGCGTTTGCTGTTCGTTGTAAACGTATGAAAATACATTATTAACATAGGGCTTCAGTTGCGACCATGTAAAAGGTTCACTGTAACCGAGGGTTCGTTATATCCCGGGTTCGCTATATCGCGGTTCGACTGTATAACCATTTAAATTGATGAACTGTGTATTGTTTATATGGAACCCAACACTAATCCTGCCTGATGATCGCCTACATTACCATGTCTTTCTAAATTTAACTAAATTACTTTTTACTTTCTCGTATACGAAGTATACAAAGAGAAAGTATTGTAATCGTCAAAAAATTCGATCTCGAGATTTTGACGAATCTCCACGTTTTAGACCTCCCTGAGTCCGAAAAACACAATTTTGGAATTATGTCTGTCTGTCTGTGTGTCTGTATGTGTGTCTGTGTGTGTGTCTGTGAACACGATAACTCGAAAACTATTAGAGCTACGGGGATGAAATTTGGTATGTGGTTTTTAAACATAATGTGTAGGTTTCTATCAAATTGTGGACAAAATCCGTCAACGGGAAGTCTGTCTGTCTGTATGTTCGAGGTCATGCGAACGCTATAACTCAAAAACTTGAAAAGCCAGATGGATAAAATTTTGTACACAGTTTTATCGTCATGAATGTAGGTACGTATAAAATTTTGGGCCAAATCCGTCAAAGGGTTGACTGTCTGTCGGTCTGTATAATCGCATACTTGTTCAGTTTTGAAACTAACTCCCTGCGCATGCCTACTAGTGGCAATGCCTGTGCAAGAAAGGGACGCTCCGAAACTTGGCAGTTTGCCAAAAACAAATTCTGGAGTGATTTTGTAAGGAAACAAACATTTAGGGAGTCTCGCCAGGTCCTGTTGCGCAAAAGAATGAGCAGAGGATTTGAATTTGTTTTGATCCTTCAAACCACGCGTGGTTCCAACTTTGGTTTACTTGCGACGGAAGTTTATTTGACGTCTTTTATTATTCTAGTTTTCTCTAACATGTGTTAGAGTATACAGAAAGTTAGGGAGACCACTCCCGCTGGTTTTTCTAATAAATGCCTCGTTATTCGGATCTAAACCCCGAGCTCATGAAACCCCTTACATACATAACATTGCGAAAAAACAAATTTTATTTGAGTTATTTTAACAGAGTAATACTAATGTAAAACACAATTTGTGATTACTTTAAATACTCGGCTTTTTTTTACAAATAGGCTATTTGTACAAAGAATGCAGAATTGGGTTGACTTGTAGCGGATGGGATGGCTTTTTTTGAACAATGTATGTAGGACGAATATGTTTCTCTGCAGCTCTGCTCAAGAATATACCCACTTTGGCGCTCCATTAGAGTAAAACGATAAAGAACTTTTTTATATAAATCATTTTGTTGAAGATCTTCCAAAATTAAGTAGCTTTCATATTGTTTTTTAATATACATTTTTTCTACAAACTCTACTGCTCGTTTTTTAATATACTGCACAATACCAATTTTAAGTAAAGTGTGCCTCTACTTTCCCCAAGCGTCCACTCTAGCGGTGCCCTGCACCATAGGTTTCAAATAATAACATTTTTATTTGTCGCTACCTATTTTTAAATTAAAGGACAAAAATATTCTATCAATAGTAACATAAGTTGACAATGATAGGAAAAGAAGAAAAGCAATTATGATATTTTTGGAAAATTTACAAAATAGAATAAAACAATTAAACAATGTCAAGATTGAAAGAAGATGGAGTGATAAATAAGTAGGATGGAGTAAATGAGGTGGAGTAGTAATGACGGGATGGAGTAAAGAATAGGGTGGAAACATGAGGATGGAATTAAATGAATAGATGTTAGAGTGGATGAAGTAAATGAGTGGAGAAAAAATAAATAGGATGGAGCAATGAGTAGATGGAGTAAATGAGTGATATGAGGTAGACAATGAGTGGTGGGAAAATAGAATGAGGATGAATGAGAGAGTAAAATGAGATGATGCGAGCAGGAAATAGGGATGAGTAGGGTGGCATGGTAAGAGTAAATGATGGGAGAATAGTGTCACAGATGGCATGGATGGGAATGGGAGATGGAGTAAATGAGTTGGTAAATGAATGAAGTCAATGAGGATGAAGGATGGAAGCAGTGGGGATGAGCAATGGATGGTGAGGATAGTCATGAGATAGCATAGATGGAAATAGAGGGAGTCAAGATGATGAGTAAATGAGTGGATGAGCAAGAGGATGAGCCAATGAGTGGATGGAGTAAATGAGGATGAGAAATGACCTGGATTAATTTTGAGATTTTTCTTATTAAATTTTTTAAAATGTGCACAGCTACTTCGTTGTGTCGATTCAAAGTCTTCTTTTCGTTGATGTTTAAACCTCCGTCTCATGGCATCAGGTTTCAATTGACAACTAAAATTCATCAAGTTCTTGAATACAAATATGTTTATGAAATTATTAAAACTACAAACAGAACTATTAAATCCTCTGACAACTTATCCCGGATTGTAGTAGGAAGCAATTATTTTTCGCTTCATCCTCGATTTTCGCAAGATATTGTGTTTAGAACTCTTCAGCGTCGAATCGTATTATGCTAATAAAGACTGCATGTGAGTAACAATTCCGTTTCACCGATGTTGAACATGTTATGAACGCTGCATTTCTTTCTGTTTGGAGTCATAAAGATAAGATTTCGTCCTATTTTCATTATAGTTGGGGCTGCAAGAATGAGAGAGGCGGAGACTGCAAATGACGACAGCTTTCAACAAGGGGTAACATGAGATATGGTAAGATACTTAAGCATGGGGAGAGGAGGGGAGGGAGGGAAAACCACTTTCAGCTCAGTAACTTGTAATCACATTATCAAAAACTTTTAAATAAAAAATTGTTCGTTATCATAGGTATATCTTGATTTTTAATTTCTTTTCTATTCAATTGTAAAGAATATAGAAGGAAATTTCAACCCCACCATTTCCACCTCTTTCAGCTTGATGAATCATCTACGAACCGGCCAGAGAGTTTCACTATCCTTACAATATACTCCACTGCCGGTTCAAATCAAATCAAAATTCCCAATTATCTGGTTACAAGATAACAGGACAAAAGCGTTATATATATATGTAATAATCTCACTTAATTTACTTTAAATTTAATATTATATTTTATAAATCTTAGTAATGTATTAATGTTTCCAAAATCGCTTTTCTTAAACCCAGTTTCGTTTTATTTCCCGTTCTGAGTGTACACTATATGCAAAAGTATCCGGACATTGCAGATTTTCCATTTTTAGAATCTCTCCGAATGGTTTAACTCGACTGCCTTTAAACTGAACATGTAAAGAATAGACAATAACTCATTTTACATTGAAGATTCGAACTGAGGGTTAGGGGGCCGTCTACAAACTGATGGAAGACAAAATGTTTTACCCTTCAAGGAGAATTGATAACAAGATGAAACTTTCAGAAATGGTAATGTTTAATGTGCGTATTTACAGAATTTTTGTAAACTCAGCGCAAATATTTAAAGATATAAAGGTTTTCTTAAAATCTCAAATTTTCCCACCTGTTTTTTGTTTATAACATGCAGAGTTTTCTGTTATATTATACGAGTCAGCAGAAAAGAGACATATGTTAAGACGCTGTTAAAACTTTGGAAAAGAATTGTTGAATATTACAGGAATTATGAGCAATTTTAGTAAATAGTGTTTTATTGCGCATGCATGAAACATATGTATTTTTTCACAGCTTTAAAGCCAGATATATAGGGCAACTTATATAAAAAATTCAGTTAAATATTAGTATTCAGAAAGATATCGGCATTACAACGAGCAAATTTTAGCTCCTGTCGAAGAGAAGCTAAAGATAGAGGGTTGTACACAAATTGATAGTTTTTAAACTTATACTTTTATAGTTATATTGAATTGTATAGCGGTTAGAATTTACTTCCATGAACTACCTCATCTACTGTGCATAAGCCTTTAAATTCCAGCTAATTAGGCACTATAAAAACAAATTTATTACTTTAATTATATTATTTACATGATTATTAACAAGTTGCATATTACAATTTTACGCAAACGATATTTTTTTAAATATATTTATTTTAGGTGAAACGATTTTTTTTATCTAATAACAATCCATCAGCAAATATTTTTTATAATTCTAGCATATATATAGTTATATATATATATATATATATATATATATATATATATATATATATATATATATATATATATATATATATATATATTATATATATATTATTCGTCATTAATACATGTGTTCATGCGTATTCAGCAAATTCCTAACCACTATACAATTCATAACTATTTAAAAATATAAGTTTAAAAAATATCAATTTGTGTACAACCCCTCATCTTTTAGCTTCTCTTCGACAGGAGCTAAAATTCTGCTCATTGTAATGCCGATATCTTTCTGAATACTAATGATATTGAACTGAATTTTTTATATAAGTTGCCCTATATATCTGGCTTTAAAGCTGTGAAAGAAAAAATACACTATGTTTCGCGCATGCGCAATAAAACACTAGTTACTAAAATTGCTCATAATTCCTGTAATATTCAACAATTCTTTTCCAAAGTTTTACACAAATGCTTCTCTAACATATTGTCATTTTTTCTGTAACTTTCGTATAATATAACAGAAAACTCTGCATGTTATAAGCAAAAAACAGGTGGGAAAATTTGAGATTTTTTAAGAAAACCTTTATATCTTCCCAAATATTTGCGCTGAGTTTACAAAAATTCCTGTAAATATTATGCACATTAAACATTACCATTTCTGAAAGTTTCATCTTGTTATCAGTATTCTGTGAAGCGGGGTGGGCCAAAAACATTTTTGTCTTCATCAGTTTGTAGACGGCCCCCTAATTGCCCTCAGGACCGAATCTTCAATGTAAAATGTGAGTTATTGTCTATTCTTTACATGTCCAGAGAAATTCTAAAAAATGTGAAAATCTGCAAATGTCCGGATACTTTTGGGCATACAGTGTATATTAAATCTCGCGTTTTGGCATATTTATTACTAAAAGAATATTTTAATCGCTTCCACGCGCACACAAAAATCGCGAATTCGGCCCCAGACTTTTCCCTAAAACACCTACGTAATTAGCTAAAAATAGCTAATATTCCCTTCACTTCGATCACATGTCTATATGTAATCCCTTATCTGAGAAAATGCAGGGATTTTCGGTTCTCTTTTTGGCTTGAATATTGATACGAGATGCATGTATATTCCATCACTCTCCCATAATAAATAAAAATTGGTTAATAACTCGGCCTGCTCCTTATTTTACGACTGCAACAAAGAAGTCATTTTTTATATAAACCAAAATATAACCATTATAAATGAATATACAAAACAAAATAAACAAGACATATCAAAATGCAATTCAAAAACTAAAAATTTATTAATTTAACAAAATTTAAATTATGAACCTATAAACAAAAGTGCAATACACATGCAAAGGGCACATGTAAAACAATCTATTATATAAAACGCTAAGGCGGAAATAGAGATGAATTTCTTTTCTGCCGATGGCAACTACCGATTTGTTTACAACCGGCAACGGTCGAAACTAATAATTCATTACAAGGGGATAACAGCCTTTGTTGCTTCAAATCCCATCTATCTATATTATATAAACCGCTTATGCGTGGCGCAAAAAGGACGTTTATTTCTTTCTCCCCGTTGGCAACGATCAGTTTGTTTACAAATCTCAACCCTGACGCCAAGATTCTTGAATTGGTTTGAAATCGGAAACAATGAAGTGTTTTTTTAGTTTAGATCGTTTGAATTAAATAGGTAATATTGAATGTCCTTTTTAGCTAAAAGTTTCTGAAAAATTGGTTTATTCATCTCTCTACAGCTCAAATTTTGAGTTCCATCTATGCAGGGGAAAATAGTGGAGTGAGTGTGTTTACATGTGCGGGAGCAACATTTCTTTTAAAAAAAGTGCATGTTTAAGATTTTGCTGGGAAAAAACAATGCATAAAAATTTTGAAAAATGCTACCTAATCAATTTTAAAATGCCAAGGGTAGATAATTATTATGGGTTTTAATTTTGAATAGTTAATATGAACATGTTTCAAGCCATTATTTTCTTTAAACTGTCCTTTTTTAGCTGAAAGGTTGCAAGATGGGTCACATCATTCTGCGACAACTAGAATTTTCTGAGATTTAAAATACAAATGACTATACTGAGAAAAACACTATATCTTTTTTGACTAAATAGTTATTGGTATAAGCATGTATACATGTGAGGAAACTTTTCTGAACTACATTTTATTGTATATAGGACATATTGGAAATTTTGGAGGAAAAAATAATGTTTTTAAAAAAAATTTGAAAATTTGGAAAAAGGCTATCTTATCAGTTTTAAACTTAAAATTTTGTTGGAATGAATTTATGAATAAACTGTTGAAGAAATAGTCAAAAGTGTATACCAAGAAGTTTTAAATGACTGATTTCTGATTTACGAAAATAATTTTGATTTTTAATCATCTTTCAATTATAAATATTAATATTCAAATTTCTTTCTAACATTTATATATATATGTACTACCAGAAGATTTTAATTGTAGAAACTGATGAAAAATTAATTTTAGAAGTTCATGCAATTTCAAATAATTTAAATTTACTTTTAGTAATTAAAGTACTAAAAAACAATAAAATAAAATAACAAACTCTTATATGAAATTCGAATATATATATATAAACTTTTGAACGAAGGGTGGTTTTGGGTTCTAGGGATTATGATCGGTGAAGATCTGCAGAAATTTTCCGAAAGTTGTGTCATGAGAACCATTGCAATAGGTAGACTTCCTAAAAAGAATCTACCTAAAAATTCGGCAGATAGAAGGTTAAATTCAATACATCTTTAAAGAAATTCCGAAGGTGAATTGAAGATACCATTATTAGCAAAAATCCAGTGTTGTTAAAATTAAAGTCCGCCTTTTCAGATGTGAAATTATGGATTAGATTAGATAATTTAGATCTCCACGTTTTAGACCTCCCTGAGTCCGAAAAACACAATTTTGGAATTATGTCTGTCTGTATGAACACGATAACTCAAAAACTATTGGAGATACAGGGATGAAATTTGGTATGTGATCTTAACACACAACTTGTAGGTTTCTATCAAATTTTAAACAAAATCCGTCGACGAGAAGTCTGTCTGTCTGTCCGCGGTCATGTGAACACTATAACTAAAATACTTGAATAGCTGGATGGATAAAATTTGGTTCACAGTTTTATCGTCATGAATGTAGGTCCGTATAAAATTTTAAACCAAATCCGTCGAAGGGTTGATGGTATGTCGGACTGTATAATCGCATACTTGTAAAAATTATATCTCATAAATCCTTTGACTTAGATAAATCAAAATTGGTATGACGGTTGCTAACATTAATTATAGATCGGTGTCCAAATTTCGTTTCAACCGGTTAAAAAAAGGCGTTTAAATTGCATAATAAATTTTTCTAATCCGATTCTCCATACGCATGCGCACTGGTAGCAATCTCTGTGCACGCGAAAAGATTACGTCACTTTGTCTTTGAGCCGGCAAGAGTGGAAGTGTGTGCTAGATGGTTTTTTAATCGGTACGCATCTTTTTGAATTTGATTCTTTACCTAAATATTTTACAATCACTATAACCTACAATGAAAAAACTTCTGAGTGTCATTGGATTCTGGGTTACAGTAGATTCGAATTTTTTAATCCACACGGGGGGAGGGGAAACAGCACCTTTTTGGGGAAGTATACGATACATTTTAAGGGATACCACTCCCGCTGGTTTAATAAAAACTTTGTGAGTACTGTTTCCTAATTTTACATTTTTCTTATGCATTTTAACTTTCTGTTCAGTATAGCGACCTCCTCAAATTAGGGACATTTGATCCGGACACCCTGTATATGTAAATATCAAGTATCTGCTTTTGAACTGGACTTTCAAAACGTCTCCGCCGCTAGGCAAGGTTAACATAAACTGAGTATCCCATGTCAGAAGGTGGTGGAAAATCCTATCCAGTGATACCTTATCCACTGCTATTGGCTTTGCATTAAGCAGACAAAAATTGACGTTGACACTCACACTTTTACGAAGGGATCAGGAAATCCGTTGTTTTCCCTGCTTGGCAACCGGACACAGCGAACGATGTTGACAACCAGGGCGTTGTGCTCGTCCGAGTAGAGGAGGGCGAGGAGGATCTGACCGCGGCTGTTCTCTTCTTCCAACTCGTCCGGCTGTAACGAACACCAAAAATTTAAATTATAAGCTGTGCCCAATTGAAAAGGAGACTACAGTTATACGTAAAGAAATTTTAATAACAATATTCTAATTACAGTTCATGTGGAACAGTACAACTATAAATAATCGCCACTGACATTGATCGCAGCAGGTAGGAAGGGAGTGGATGGCTTCAGTGTAGAAACTCCAGGGTTGCTGACGGATCCAGTTTCCATCTCGCCGTCTTCAGATTCTCTGACAGATACTTGAGCACCCACCGGGCACAAACTTGCCATAACAAAGTTTTTTGTGGACTACATGATGCACAGTTCCTTCGCTTATCGACAGTTCAACAGCAATTTCACGTGTGGTGATCCGACGATTCTGCCGTATGAGCTCATCCACAGCCGAAATCGTGG
>BGPR01009624.1:20641-32381 GCA_013235015.1 Araneus ventricosus
TCGATTACCCTCGGCTTTTCGAGGTAGACGTTGGCGTAGCTCGGCTGTTGAGGTTTGAGCCTCTTCAAGGCAATGCGAATTTCACCCATGGGTTCGTTGCAGTGCGTGTCTTCGTCCATCACTGTCATCCTGAAAAATAAGCAAGGCATAATATAGAGGAGAGATGCCAAATTTGGACCGACGCCTAGATTAGCTTGGCCAATGCTGGCCCTTGTGTCATAAAAAAATCAATCAATTAGATTGAGCCAGTATCATAACCTCTATTATATTAAATATGTAGGCAAAAAAAGCAAGGCATGATATAGAGGAGAGATGCCAAATTTGGACCGGCGCCTAGATTAGCTCCGCCAATGTTGGCTCTTGTGTCATAAAAAAATCAATCAATTAGATTGAACCGGTATCATAACCTCAATTCTCTTAAATATGTAGGCAAAAAATAAGCAAGGTATAATATAGAGGAAATATCCCGAGTTTGGACCGACGCCTAGATTAGCCCGGCCAATGTTGGCTCTTGTGTCATAAAAAATCAATCAATTAGATTGAACGAGTATCATAATCTCTATTCTATTAAATATGTAGGCAAAAAAGCATGGCATAATATAGAGAAGAGATGCCGAATTTGGACCGGTGCCTAGATTGGACCAGTCAACGTGTGATTGGCCAACTTGGCCAATGCTGGCCCTTGTGCCATAAAAAAATCAATAAAAAAATAAAAAAATACTGGTCCACAACAAATGCTTAGTTTACTTTTTAACGGGACACGGTCCATTCCCCTGTTACCTACATAGATTCAAAAAACTAAACTCACAACTTTGCCTTGTGGTCCACCAGGTGACGCGGATCACTACGTTTTTCACTGCCCACTGACTAAGGAGCTTCATCTTAAAGAACCCGCACTGAATAATCGGGTAGAGTGGTTCAAAAATTTATTGAAAAATAGGGATTGCATTTTGCGACTTGAAAAGATCTTCAAATTCTGTGGGGTCATGTGCAATAGGCTTAATCAGTACTGAGTTTTGGACTTGATTGGAGTGTTCCGGTTTCAGGATTTTTTTTTTTTATTATTATTTTCTTCAACTTCGTGTCATTGAAATACTCGGTTAACTGCTCTCGAGTTTTCGACGGTTTTTAGGAATTGTTTTGTTTCCTTTTGAATTGTTATCTTGTCCATGGTAAAGTTTTTGTCCGATCTCTTATGTGCTTCTGAGCTTTTATGTAGTTTTTGTAATGCTTATTGTCTCTCGATTTTTGTTTGTAACTGTTCGGTTTTAAATGCTATTGATCTTAATTTGGTTATATTTATTTTTTGTATGTGTTTTAATGTTTAGTTTTTTGCGTTTTTGCTCTTTGAGTTCTTGCGTTTTGTGTTTTTGCTCTTAATTTTTTTGTGTTTTTAATGTTAAGTTTTTTGTGTTTTTGCTCTTAATCTTTTTGTGTTTCGTGTTTTTAACGTTAAGCTTGTTCTGTTTTTGCTTTTTGTGTTTTTGCTCTTTATCGAATTGTGCTTTGTGTTTTGCTCTTTATCTTTTTTTTGAGTTCACTGTTCTAAGCTATGATTTTTAAATTGTTCTGCTCACCCCTTGGGGTTCTTTGTAAATTCTTTTTTAATGTAATCCATTTTTTGTTTTATGTTTCCACTCTGGCTTGTGGAAGGCCTTACACCCTCTTGGGTAGGCTAGGCCGGGGCGGGTTGTAAATAAATAAATAAATCAGTTTGAACCGAACCAGTATCATAACTTCAATTCTATTAAATATGTAGGCAATAAAATAGTCAAAGAATGTTACAACGATGTAAATGGGCTATATGAAGTCATTTTTAACCGAAAGCCCTACATGGTTACAGTTAGAGAACAAGTGTTTCGATTTAGACATCAGCAATCGATAATTTTAACAAAAGACAAAAAGACCTTCAGCTGTTCTAAATTAAGTAGGAAAATTTGTTATTATATCATAATATAGGAAATTTCATTTGTTACAACTTACTATATTCATTTTATGAAAATAGTTTAAAATTAACACGTTCGTGAACAAAGCGGTATATACCACTCTACTTGATGGGACAAAGCGTGATATCCCATCCAAGTTGGCGACAAAATAAAATGCAAAGCGGCTACGCCGCACATTTTTGTACACGAAATGCTATTCAAGCAGCTTAGGTTTCCCATCAAATAACATAAAAGCAAAACCAAAAAACATAAGTACATGCGATAAAGTTGTGATTTATCTATTCTGTAACCATTATACTACTCTGTGTAAATATTGTATTAAAGAGATCGATAATCAAATTACATATTAATACGAAACACTTGTTTTATGATTTTATCCCGGCGATTTCACGAAAATTCTATTGCGCGGACCCGAACTGCGACCTTCTTATGTTTTATTTAGAGTAGCTTTTGATGGCTCCATTTGTTGAGAGTATATAGAACTACATTTCGCGTATGCGCGCAAAGCACTATTTACTACAAATGCTCATATTTCTCGTAATATGCAAATGTTTGAATTCAAACTTTAATACAATGTATCCTCTACGTATTGTCAAGTATTCTGCAAGTTTCGTACAATTCGAAAGAAAACACTGCATGTTATAATCGAAAAACATGCGGAGTTTGAAATTTTCAATTTAATACAGATTTTTATTTATATTCTGATAAATAATTTTATTGTCTCACTTTGCGTCCTAGTAATACTTTTCAAGCTCTTTAAAATGACACCAGAATCAACCTCCTAGCTAAACGCCGTTCCACGCTACACTCATTTATAACCTTACATAAAACTAATTCATAACAATAACACGCATGCGTCTACACTGGTACGATGATGTCACAGGCAAAACGAATATTATGCGACAAACTCTTACAGATATGATCTATCCGGGGTCAACCATTCTTTTCGCATTATTAGTTTCGTAGTTATTAGCGATTCAAATCTAACGGTATTTTGTCACACAAGAAAGTTCGACCGACTATTACTGTAAAGAACGAAAAGACGTTTTCACGTCAAAAACAAATAACAAAAGCTAGGTGTCCGCGAACGTGTTAAGGTTTGGGGAATTTTTTTCGCTGATGTCCAAAGGTTCCCTAGATTGGACTACAAAAGGTTATCTTAATTTGAATATTTAAATCAATGGGTTTATTATCGTAAACTATAGGAATAGCTTAGAAAGTAGTTTATCGCCACTAGTTTGCCCTCCTAAGCTTAAAAGGCATATCTAATTTTTTTTTAAATTTTCATATTTTTCCTACTGAGTAACGTTTGTGAGCTGCCCGACATTATTCGTAAGCAAAAAGGCCCTATTTTATTAAGAAATAGTAGAAAATCACTAAAGAAAAAAATGTAATGTTTGTGAGCTGCCCGACATTATTCACAAGCAAAAAGGCCGTATTTTATTAAGAAATAGCAGAAAATCACTAAAGAAAAAAATGTAATGTTTGTGAGCTGCTCGCAACATTACTAAATAAGAAAAATATGATAATTGAGATACGCCTTTTAAGTATAAGAGGGCAGTAGTAGTCCTCATAAATTTGAATTGGAAGAAGTAAAAGCAAAAGACAATAAAAGGACACCAAAGCCATCAAATTTTGGATCAAAAAGTATAAAAACATAGAATACGTATCATTTACATCATTTGTGAAGAAAACACGGAGGAAGTGAAAGTGATACAGAACATAAAATGTCATATTTGGATTCATGCATTGTGTGCTTATGTGAATTCGAGAATCAAAAAATATTTTTTGTTTAATTGTGCTTAAAGAAATTGGTAGTCCAAGCTAGGCACCCACTGATCCAATCCAGGCAACCGGTTTTTTTATTTGACCGATGACAACTTTTTTTTAAGCTGCTTTTTTCCCAACTTAAAGTGTATTTCATAAACATTTCAATAACACTGTTCTGAAGATAAATGAACTACAAAATAAATCTACAACTTGTTTTTCATTAAAATTACATCTTTTAACCGAACTATCCGGCTAGCTCGCAGGAGGTGAATGGTTGGTTAAAATAAAGCTGGGTCGTATTTAAATTAAATTAAATTTATTTTTCTCATACTTTCCACATAAAATAATTCTGGATTAACTAAGATTACTTAAACTGACAATTTACATTATCCAACTCGCTACTCATGGCGAGATTCGACCGACCGGTCCGAGTGAGAGGGAAAAAGAGACCCTTCTCTCAAGAGCAGTCACTCTTTTCATCCTCTTTCTGCCTGATAGCGAAAAGTCCTTGCAGTGCCATCTCTTGGTAAGAGGGTGAGTTAAAGTCTATCGTGGCGCCATCTCTTGGTAAGAGGGCGAGATAAAATGTGAATGTCACAATCTCCATAACTGCATATTAAAAAATGTCCAGATGGTCCATATTAGGCGATTCTCCCCATTTCATTTTTACTATAAATTTTCTCTTTTATTGCATGTAGTAACGTCAAAATAAACAATGCCCTCACCTTCCTGCGCAGTATGTTACATTAAATATTTTATCCAAATATGTGAAAATCTATAAATTCTGTACAAGTTTTAATTACGATAATATAATCATCTGAAAATACCGGATCCTTTAAAAAAAGCTGCTTAAGCTAAGATATGGAATCATTATTGCACAAAAATGTTAGCGAGAGTGTTGTGGTAAATTATTGACATAAAATAAAACGATTTATTTTTGAGAATACATAAAAAAACTTATGGAAATCATTCAAGGAGATAAAAAAAAAACTAAGACAAATACTCTGGGAGAATAGATTTAAACAAACAAGGAATCCATTCTACTCCACTTTGTCAAGGGCTAAAGACTATATTCGAAATGAATTCAAAATATTTGGGAAATTTTCTGTAAGAAGCTTGCATTACGCCTTAGATAGCTTCTCTTAGTTTGTTTAATTCGATTCTCTCAGAGTATTTGTCTTAGTTTTTTTATTTCTTTGAATGATTTTTATACATTGTTTTTTGTATGCAGCTGCAATTGCGCGCTACTTAAACGTTGTGTAAATTTTATTGTTTAGATTTTGTTGTTTCTGTTTAATGTTTTGGTTAAAAATTTTTAAATCTGTTTATTCTACTTTTTCTAGTTGATTGTTTTTAAGCTCTAAAAAGTCTTAGATTTGGACATCAAACCAATGAAATTTAAGTGACATTAGGTTTAAAATTTAAAAACTCTTATCACTTAACTCTTAAAAATTCACAGAAACTTTCTGAAATAATGCTTTTGTGGAAAAAATAACAATAACGTTGTATGTTATGATTCAGAAACCCTTAAGTTTCAAACGTTAACACACATGGATTATCCAAATATCGGCAGATTTTGAATGGAGCTTCAACAAGCTTTACAATAAGAATAATAATTTTATACAGTATATGAACAACACTCCTAGGATATGTTGAAAAATAATTAACTTATAATCTAAATGTTACTTACTTCAGGGTACGTTTTGCTATATCGTAGTCGGAAATTCCATAAAAACTGAGCGCTTCATTAAATTCTGGATTTAAGGTTTTGTGCACCGTTCGGGTCCTTAGTTTGTCCATCTGTTAGGAAAGCCATAAGTTTTATGATCGCATCTTACATAAAAACAAACACACTCTTTTTATATTTCTCAGGAAAGTTCATAGTACATAAAAAGATACGAGGGTGAGTCATTAAGTAAGTCACAGAAGATAAGAAAAAAATAATTTACCATGATAATCACTTGGAAACAATTTTATTTTTCAACATAATCTCCACCAATGTTGATGCACTTATCCCATCGTTTTATCAGCGCCCCGATTCCAGCTGCATAAAATTCTTTGGGTTGCTGTCTCATCCACAGTAGGACTTCATGTTGAACGTCGTCATCATCTGCAAAGTGTTTGCCTCCAAGATGTTGTTTTAGTGGACCATACAGATGAAAATCGCTTGGGGCCAAGTCTGGTTGATCAGTGCTACAGCATCCACCTTACAGCCCAGACTTAGCCCCAAGCGATTTTCATCTGGCGATGACGATGACGATGAGATGATGACGACGTTCAAGACGAAGTCCTACTGTGGATGAGACAGCAATCCAAAGAATTTTTGATAAAACGATGGGATAAGTGCATCAACATTGGTGGAGATTATGTTGAAAAATAAAATTATTTCCAAGTGATTATCATGGTAAATTGCTTTTTTCTTATCTTTTGTGACTTACTTAATGACTTACCCTCGTACTTTCAAAGTCTAAAAAAATTACATGAAACGGATCTGAAAGTAAAAAACATATTTGTATTAATAATATAAATTCATCAAAGCATATATACGCACGCACACACATAGACTTATTTGACAAAACTATACGCCAAATGTCATCTGTATAGATTATTGGATTTTTGAGTTATTTTTTTCATAAGCGAACAGACCGACAGATTTCACTTTGAAGGATTTTGTCCAAAATTTGATACATAGGTGAAACTAGGGATACTTGACACTACTTTTACTTTTTCTTATATTTCTTGAATATTTGATTTTATCCAAAATTTGATACATAGGGGAAACTAGGGATATTTGACCCTACTTTTACTTTTTCCTACATTTCTTGAATATTTGATTTTGTCCAAAATTTGATACATAGGGGAAAACTAAGGATACTTGACCCTACTTTTACTTTTTCTTATATTTCTTGAATATTTGATTCTGTCCAAAATTTGATACATAGGGGAAAACTAGGGATACTTGACCTTACTTTTACTTTTTCTTATATTTATTGAATATTTGAATTTTTATCATCATAAAAAGATTTGTTTTTAAGAAGGGTAAATGTACTTATGCTCTAAACTCATATCTCAAGTATCCCTAACTTTTTAGGGTCAAGTATCCCTAACTTGACTTTTTCTAAATAATCTAAAAATTAAACCCCTTAGAATTAAGATTCTGCATAACATAGTAT
Source organism: Araneus ventricosus (assembly GCA_013235015.1). Classification (NCBI taxonomy): domain Eukaryota; kingdom Metazoa; phylum Arthropoda; class Arachnida; order Araneae; family Araneidae; genus Araneus; species Araneus ventricosus. The sequence goes on from BGPR01009624.1 coordinate 27,531, forward strand.
GTCAAATTAAAGCTATAAGTTCGCTTAAATTTCAGAAATATTTTTGTTGCGTCCTATCGATAGTTATAATTTGCGGGGTAACTATAACATGTGTTGCGGTGTAACTAAAATATAAAAGGCATGGACTGTAAGATGTTGAATGCGGTGAGAACCTTGACGATAAATAACGAAGTGACGATCCATAACAAAGCGGTTTATTCACATTTAGCATTGCATCACATACCATGTCTCGATCAAATCTAGTTCTGGCGGGCTATATCCCGCGCAGTTACAAAATAGTAACCCTACTTCCTGAGGGTTGCCACATTTGGCGAGCACCGTACTTAACAATTTTAATTCAGCATACATTCAATAGTAAACTTCCTATCCACTGAGGAATGAAAAAGTGAAAATTTACTTTTGTATCTCAAAATATATTTACCTACACGCATCATTATGATTTCTTTTCAGTTTGGAATGAAAACCTCCTCCAATAGACCATATGACCAAATGTCAAATAAAAATAGCACACAAAAATTATCAATTATCTCACAAGCTGAGAAAGTCATGTAAGGTCAAGTATCCCTAGTTTCCCCTACCTATAATTTCGGCGTAAAGGCATCTTAGGGAATTTCAGTTATCTAGCTCGTTGTGCTTTTGAGTTAACGTGTTCACATGCACACAGACGAAGAGACAAACATACATGTAATAATCTCACTTAATTTTATTTTAAATTCTAATATCATATATTTTAAAATCTTAGTACGATACTAATTAATGTATTCCAAAATCACTTTCCTTAAACTCCAGTTTCGTTTGATTTCCGGCGCTGGAGGTATATTAAATCACGCATTTTGGCATATTTATTACTAAAAGAATATTTTAATCGCTTTCAAGCGCCCACAGAAAATCATGACGGCGTCTTGTTGGCGCCAGACTTTTCCCTAAAACACTTACGTAATTTACTAAAAATAGCTAATCTTCCTTTCACTTTGGTCACGTATCTACATGTTAATCCCCTATCTGAGAGAACGCAGGGATTTTCTGTTTTTTTTTACTTGAAACTTTCATGCGAGATGTACGTATATTCCACCACTCTCCCAGATATAGATAATAAATGAAAAATAGTTATTTAATCCGCCTGTCCATTACTTAACGACTACAAAAACGAAAACATTTTATACATAAATAAAAAAATCATTTATAACTAAGGGAAGGTATAAAACTTGGAGATTTATCTAAAATTGGACTGTTTTCTGACGATTTCAATACTACTCTTCGCATACGAGAAAGCCAAAAACTTAAGATAGCGTACCGTAAAATTTTTTTTAGTTTTGATTTATTATAGTTATTAAATAATTAGAGCGGGAAATTATAATTGATATTCTTATATGGGAACATACAAGAAAGACGGGGAAGAAAAAATTCCAGACTTATTTTCAAAAACTTTCTTTTACTGCTCCGCACCACAAAAATTACAACTCGAGCAATTTTAAAACTTCTTAAAACATCTCATGAATATTAATTTTTTCAGTTCTGTAACTTCTGAAACTTGTTACAAAGTTCCTAAAAAACAGCAGCATTTATTCTACAATGGTAGAAAGTAACTTTCTTTAAAAGAAGAAGAACGATAAAAAAGAAATTTGAGTAGCAATCTTCAGACGGCACAGGTTGACACGATTTCCACGGGGAAATTATCTTAATGTAGAAACACGTGACAGTTGGCTCGAGGCTGTAAATCTTCCTGAAAAGTTTTTTTCTCCGGATGCTGTATTTTAAGCTTTCTCCGGTTTACAAACAGAGCAGTGTTTAGAATTCTTATTTACAATAAAATGTAGATCATTGCGTAAAGAAAGGTGCGTAATTTTTTTCTAGGGTTATGAAATGTTTTGTTCCATACCTTTTCATATCTTTTTCCACAGCTTCTAAATAATGAAGCTGTGGAAATTTATTATATTATCTATCTATTATTATTTATTATTATTATATAATAAATAATAATATTTATTACATTTATAATATTATATTTATTATAAATATTTATATTATAATAAATATAATTTTTATTTATATTATTTATTATTATTTATATTATTATATTTATTATTATTTATTATTATAATAAATATATTTTCTATTTATTTAAATGACACGAAATTTGGTAAATGTGGAATTTACGGTACGTACCTGTTTCTTGCCAATTTTTCTTGGCGCAATTTCATTTGCCGTCGCCAAATACTATTTTGGATGTGCAGCGCGCTTTTTATTTCTGTTTAAGCGTGTAACGGACAAATTTTTTAAACTTAAAAAAATCACCAGCGGTTTCGTTTTCAGCAAAGCAGGAAACTAGTAGCTCGCTTTTAGGAATCTAGGTTTTTTTAAAAAAATTCCGAGAACTAGAATTTCTGCACGCAATGCCTGCGACATTCCAAGCGTGCACCGGGCAAATTTTTTAACTTAAAAAATACCAGAGGCTTCGCTTTCAGCATAGCGGAATACTCGTAGCTTCACTTATTCATTGAGAAACGAAACACACAGAAAAACATACACGGTACTGAACCGATATTTAATCCAAAGAATTCCAAACGAAGTTTTATTCAAATTCGATTAAGTCAACCAATCACGTCGAAGAGTTGAGCAAAACAGTCCAATCGAAACGTGGCGCAATATGGCCTGATAAGCAAAACACCGATGAAAAGATCAATTTGTGCGCATGCGTGCTTGTCACTCGTTAAAAACATCTAAACGCAACCAAAACAAATGATCTCTCATCGCCGTTCTTGGCGGCAAAGAGTTGGCGATCCTAAGAGGAACGAAGTAAGTGGGTACCGTAAACTCCACATAAACCCGAAATTTTATAACTTTCTCTGAAGCAATATTTAGAAGCTACACGAGAGTTATAGAGGTCAGGTGAGGGCGTTTCACCTACGGTAGCTGGTATTTCTTGAGAGAAAAATCTGGTTCGTTCAGTGGGGGAGGGCAAAGAGAATATAGATTTCCCGGGCACGTTTGATACCCAATTCCAATGAAGATTCGCCATATGTACGGGCTTTGTGTACGTTAAATTAGACGATGGTTAAGCGTCCCTCGAAAAGGCTAGTGTGGAAGTTTGGAGAGGGGTTACCAGCCCAGGTGTCCAGGTTCAATGTTAAGAAGTCCAACCCAAAGCTTCAAAACGAAGACTCATTGTTATTAAACTAAACCTAGCTCCTGCATCAAGATTTTATCAGGGATAGATTTTCCATAGGCTGAACCTGGGCTATGGCCTAGGGCTCCGCCGCCAGGGGAAGTATATACAGCAGAAATAATAACCAAATATTTACAAACTTTTTAGTATTATTTTGAAAATACTATATTATAAAATGTTGTTTTATTAGATTTACGTTAATTACATTAAATATATTGAACGATACTTTTTTTTGTCTTTTGTGGACCTTACCATCTCTTGCCCTTGCACTTCTTTGCATTGAAATAGATTTAATGAGTTCAGTGACCCTTCAAGTCCATTCACGGGCGAAAGCGAGAACAAAGAAGTTCTAGCAGGTGTTTCCGCCCAAACTGAAGAAGAGCAGTGGAGTAGAATGCGGTCCGAAAATTAAAGCAGAATCCTCGTTCACGAACACAACATTTATTTTTGACGATCACACACACACAACCATATACATGTTTTAGGAGAAGAGAGCAAAAAGTGAGAGCCTAGTAGTGCGCATTGGCGCGCTCACATATTCTGGCAACCATTTATCGCCAAATTGCCAATTCATAGTTGAAAGGCGCCAACAGTAGGTATTTCAGACGATTTCAAGAAATTCGATGAAGTGTTTTTGCAGGTGTTAATGTTGTGTTATTACATAAATAGCGTAACTTTGAATTTAAAGTTTTAATGATGTTCAAGGATTATAAAGATTGTATGAAGTTACTATATGTTTCAAAGATAAACTATTGTATATTAAATTTATAATTATATACTAACTTTCTTGAGAAAGGCGCAGAATATGATTTGGCCCAGGGCGTAAAAATATACAAATCCGGCCCTATTCTTATACAGTACAACCTCGAAAATCCAGACTGCTCGGGGGTTTGGAAGGTCCAGATTTCGAAAATTTCCAGATTTTAGACATTCTACTTAAACCAATAGAGATGTCAAAGTTCTGATGTCACCGTGAAGGTAAGATACGTCACAATTAAGCGCGCATGTGCAGACGTCTTCAAAACAGACCCGAGAGTCGCAAGGCAACGGCAAATAGTTGCCTTGGTAACGCCTCTGACGTTTGCGCATGCGCAACCAATCGAGACGTATGCTGATTTACACGTTCACGTCAATTCCAACAACTCCATATAAAAACACGTTTTAAACAATAAAAACAGAGAGACATTAAAAAATGATACAAAGACAAAAAAAATAGTAGTTTAAAATGAATAGAATGACTGGAATTTCCGCATCTTGCCTCAAGCGTTCTAGTTTACAATTTATTTAGCTAATTTTTTTCTCGTCATGAGTTGAAAAAAATCTTCCGGTTTTCGGATTTTAGAAGTCCGGATTTTCGAGGTCGGGTTGTAATAACAAGTTTTTTCTCTGAAGTGCTCTGAATCTGAATACTCTAATTTAAATCATCAAGTATTTAAGAAGATAAAAAGACAATTTATTTTATTTTTGAGTTGCATAAATATGAATATTTTAAATACAGACATGAAATTTTTAATTGAAAGCAGTTGTAAAGAAGAGAGAATCCAACGTCCTTACCTTGCTTTGAACAGGAAGAAGTTGCAAGCGTACAAAAGGATCAGCCAACCCGTCGATGTCAGTTGGTCTCAGACCCTAAAATAAGACACAAAATACTTGAGAACCAATGACTTTTGTATTGTTGGACACAA
>BGPR01009624.1:33860-56601 GCA_013235015.1 Araneus ventricosus
TTCAGAATCAAAAATACATTTGCTTTAATTGTGCCTAATGGAATCGGTGGCCCAATATGGGAAACCATTTTTCTTAATTAAACTGATAACACAATGCTTTATGCTATTTTATACTTTGGTTCAAAAAGAGCAGAAACGAAGGCTACGTGGTTTTGTGACATATGTAAAGAAACAAAGGAAATAGAAGAAACTACAGTGTATAAATTATCATACTTGGATTCATACACTGTGTGCTGGTGTGAATTTCAGAATTAAAAATACATTTGCTTTAATTGTGCTTAAAGGAATTGGTGGCCGAATATGGGAAACCATTTTCTTATATTACACGGATAACACAACGTTTTTTGCTATTTTTTACTTTAACCTGTATTTTTTAAAAAGACAATTATATCTATACTCATAAAATGCAATGTTTGCGTGTGTATGTGTGTGTGTGTGCATTGTCCAGACAAATCTATCGCACTTACAGCTATGAAATTTGACATAGAGACATACATAATTTTTTGAGGTAGTCGTAATGGTGATTCAATGCACCTCGAAGCCGGAATTTTTAAATTTTATCTAGAATTTCTTTTATTTAATATTTTGTGTTGCTTTGGGCGATTTTTCGTACAAATTTCTCAATAGCATAGTTTCGGATAAATGTGCAAAAAAATAGATATACCATCGGAGAGAGCAAACGATTTCCGTTCTAATGAAGTTTGTTTCGAACGTCTAACGTAAATTACTGAATTTTGAAAAATTTTTGAAAAATTGTCACTTTTATGGTAATTTTTGATTAGGATTTCTTAAAATTCTCGCATCTGACGTTCTTCTAACTCTATCATTTTCATTTTTTTCAGCTCATAACTGGAACGTTTCTGTCGGATTTAAAACAAAAAGTTTAAAATATCTTTTTCATTTTTTAAAAAATAATTTTTCCCTGATCAATTCAAATAGTTTTTTTACTAGCGAGATTTCTCAGGGAAACATTCTCCGGACGATTTCCAGAATGCATTGTTGGAATTTCATTGGCTGGTGCGTGATCTTCCTCGCGGCAGGTCACGCCATATACTATGGTGTTCTTCTAGGAGATAATATATTAATGAATGATTTCGAGAATTATTTTCGGCAGTGTCTTCTCGTGTTTCTGTGCCTCGCATATTTCGCTTGCTGTCTAATAATGATCTTCACGTTGCAATTTTTGAATATTGTTTTGGGTTAACGTACTCGGTATTGTTTTCCTAAAAATCAATAATGTGTATCTTTTGTTTTTATTTCGTTTTCAAAACATTTTCATGTCATTGTGGACGAGTTTTTTCTTCATTTTGTTGAAGTCCTGATTCCACGGGCAACGCAGTGCGCTTACTGCTAGTTATAAATATTTTATACATCAACATTGCAACGAGTGAAAAATCCATCACAAAATTCTGACCATTTCGAACTTAAATCCATTTTTCTTCAACTAATTCCAGCAATAATTTCTTTAAAAAGATCTATAATAGGACATACTTATTTTTATTTTTATTCAAACATTTAAATTACTATGTAAAGTGTTTTAGTTCTCAAAAATACTATAGATGGCGCCATTGAAACCTTCCGAGTGCAAACGTAATTTTGCGAATTTTTTTTAAAAAAAAATTGATAATTGAGAGCTCTAAAATTATTAAAATATTGCATTGTCATGAAGACCCAATAAATATACAAAATTTCAGAACTCTAGTGCATTGAGAAGTGAGTGAAAAATCGATCACAAAATTCCAACCGTACAAACTTACAAACATGAAACATTTCGAACTTAGTAAAAGCGTTTAATAAAAAGGATGATAAAATATCTTACTTTTGCTCTATAAATTGTGCAGTGAAGAACCTGGTTGTGTGCATCGAATAATAAGCTGAATTCCAGTGTACCTAAATGGGAAAAAGATAAATCAATAAAGAGACGATTTTGATATCGGACGTTTCACATAACATCATTTAAAAGTAATGTCATCCAAATATAATTTTCAAATATCGTTTACCTTCTCGAAAATTGAGTTACAAGAATGTAATTCAAATTTAAGTAAAACCAGCGGGAGTGATCTCCCCTAAACTTTCTCGTATGCTCCTAACACATGTGGAGAAAAATTAAGCTAAAAGGCAGTAAAACAAACAAGCGTCCCTATTGCAGTGGAGAAAAATAGCTTGGGAATCGGGAGCTTGGAGGAGAAAGGCGTGGGTAGCAGCGGAAAGGATTAGCGCAAGTGAATCGCGCAATTCGGCAATAACGGCCTCGCGTCATTTGTGTGAGGAGAAAAGAAAAATAGGCGATTTGAACAACTTTTTTTCGACCGATTGAAACGAAAATTGGGCTCGGATCTACAATTCATGTTAGAATAACACCACAGCATACCCACGAACTCAGCGCCTAGACGGCACCCTGTCGGTTGGATGAGTATGTGTGAAACTTTATTGAAAACCAAAAAAAAAAAAAAAATACAACATTAGGATGTAAATACACTTGAAAGGGAACATAATTATACATTAACAAAGAAGATAAAATAAAAACACATTGAGATTACAATCCGAGTAATATAAAAAATTTGCAAGGGGAGTTATAAAATTTGAGTGCAGTGAAAGGGTTGAATGTTTCATTTAGTTACATTTTTTTCATGGAGTTGCAGCTCCATGAATCGGGGCTGAAAGTCGTGTTCGATGCGACGAAAACGAAGAATTGAATAACGTATTACACCGGTTATAGTAATGAAAATTGTCGCGACCATCCTAAAAATCGTGGGACTGTTTTTTTGTTCTGTCTTGTTATTTATACTGAGGGATCGCTGGAATTGTTACTCAAGGGTTGGAAGTGATGTGAAAGGTGAATTTTTCGAATGAATTACGGAAGAATTGGTGGTGGCTGGTTGCTGTTTTTTAGCTAGTGTGCTCTGCTGCTCAACTGGAAATTCTTCGAACTTCTGGTTCTAGGAGGAGAATCTTTGGAAGTATCTATTTCTAGTCAGGAGTATGTGACGGTGTTGTATTTTGACTTTTAATTAGGTCTTCGTTAGTCGCCAGGAATGTGATTAAATTATCTATATTTCGTCTTGAGAGTTTTCTGGATAGGGCGCTCTTCCACCAATGGGCAATGAATTGTGGGCTTGGCTCCTTGTGGTGATAAGATAAAGTAAGTGGACATCTCGTTGCGTAGTGAAGGGGATTTCCCCACATCCGCAGTAGTCTGTAGAGTGGAGACCGAATCTCTTGAGGTAGCTGGGGAAGGGCCCATGGCCAGTGGCGAATTGGATGCATTCTCTGGACCAGTGCAGCTGTTTGTTAGATATAATGCTGTAGACCGATCTGCCAGTCTCACCATTATCCCACCAGCTTGCCAACGCGAGAGTGAGAGCTGTAGAAGTTGTTTCTTTAGGAAATTTTTTGGGAATGGAAGGATGGCTGGAATTCCATCGTGGTTGCCTCCTTCGCAAGGGTATCTGCTATTTCATTGCCTTTTATGCCTATGTATGCTTTAACCCAGCCGAGCCTGATTCTGGAATTTTCCAGAAGGGTCATTTGTGCCTCTTGAGTGATTTTGCTCTTTACATTAAAGGATTTAAGAGCTTGGAGGCTAGACTCGCTGTCGCTCCAGATGTTGACATCTTCGTTTGCAGTGTTGGTCCACTCGATAGCTGCTTTGAGGGCTAGCATTTCTGCTGGGAACACAGTATTGGCTGGGCTCAACTTGGCCTTCCAGGTTTTAGTGATGGCTTCATTTGCAATGGCACAGAAAGCGCTGCCCGTTTGATCGTTTATTTTTGAGCCAACTGTGTACACTTCAATTGGCGTTCTATTGGAAGGAACTGGTCCCCCATGTGAGATTCTATCTTCCAGGCTAAAAAGTGCAGGGTGTACTGTTTATGGTGGTGATGGCTGCTCATAGCTTTCATGGTCAAAATGAATACCTTCGTAATCGCAATTTCTACCCAGGCGGCCCTCCCTTACAAGTGTTGATTGCATTTTGGCTTTAATGTGAAGAGGCAGTAGACCTTCTATGACCTGGAGAGCCGCCGTTGGGGTGGTGTTGAACGCCCCTGTGATATTGAGCAGAAACTTTCTTTGGATAGAAGACAGGAGTCTCTGTTGTCTGGCAGTGATGTTGTGGGCCCATGCTGCTGAGGCATAGAGGATGAACTTCTCCACCACCGTTATACACAGCTGTCTTCTGATGTTTTTACTGAGTCCCCAGCATGTTCCGGCTACTTTCTTGAGCCCTTGGTGAAGGATTGAGGACTTGTTCTTTATTGCTGATAGGTGAGCCGCGAAGTTAAGCTTATCATCAATTAATACTCCCAAATATTTTATTACTGATGCTCTTTTTATGTTGTTTTGTCCGCATTTAATTCCTGAGTACCATATTGGTCCTGATCTATTTATGTTTATATGGAGATAATTAGTTTCGTCCAGTGAAATTTCAACAGGCCTCATACCAATTTTTATATATCAAAGCCGTAGGGTTTACGAGTTATAATGTTTAGAAATATGAGATTACACAGACCGACAGACAGTTAACCCTTTGACGGATTTCGCCCAAACCTTGATACGGACCTACATTCCTGATGATAAAACTGAGTACCAAATTTTATACATCTAGCTAGTCAAGTTTTTGAGTTACAGTGTTCACATGAACGCGGACAGACGAACAGACAGATTTACCGTAGACGGATTTTGTCCAAAATTTTATAGAAACCTACAAATTATGTGACAAGATCACATACCAAATTTCATCCCCGTAGCTCTAATAATTTTCGATTTATCGTGTTCACAGACAGACATAATTCCCAAATTGTGTTTTTCGGACTCAGGGATGTCTAAAACGTTAAGATTCGTCAAAATCTCGAGTTCGAATTTTTTGACGATTACAATACTTTCTCTTTGTTTACTTCGTATACGAGAAAGTAAAAATGAACAGTGCCTGAAAGGTATTCTGGCACCCCTGATCGTAAAATGAACCAGCGGGAGTGGCCTCCCCGAAACTTTCTCGCATACGACCAGTAATGTGGGATGGGTAAACACCCAGTGGGTAGGTAAATATTCTTGGGGTATTTACCCTATACCTGGTTATTTTGAGAAAAAAAATTATGAATGGTTATTTACAATGAAACATGAATTCCCAAAAACTTAATATTTCGCAAAATTTGCGTATGTTCTCAATTTTTACGCTGAGGTACTACAACTTGATTTAAAATCATCTAAGAAATTCTCAATTAATTCAATTATTGTGTTTAGATAAATGAGAATAAGAGAATTAACAAAAAATAACTGTGAAAAATCATCTAAGAAATTCTTAATTATTGTGTGAGTTTAAAAAATTAGTCATTTCTAATTTACAATTTCTTTATAAAAATAATTTTAAGTCAGAAATCTAATAATAATTTTTTATTAACCTGTTTTAAAGTATTGAAAATTAATTAAAAAGAACCTAATTTAACTCATGCAAAAATCATTAATATGCAGTGTAGAGCTTTACACTGTGATTTAGCACGAGCCGTCACTGAATGAGACGTTAATGTAATTAAACTAAACTAAAACTAAACCCAGTTCGTTCGACTTCTTCACACTACGGACAGCCCCGCTTTTGAGATCGTGTGATCTCTTTTCGCAGTCAGTTCGTTCGACTGGAGCATAAATGTTAATCCAAGCAAGTGTGCGTGTCTCATTTTTATTAAGAAACGGCGTATGCCACCATTAGACCAAATCCGAATATTCTCCCAGCCCGTCCCCTGAGTCACTGAATACGAGTACCTGGGGTCATTACGAGACGCTCAATTAACCTTTAATGCCCACATCAAAGTGGCCATCAGCAAAGCCCAAGGGACCAGCCTTCATCTGAGTCAACTCCTGGCTAGCAATAACAAGTTAGCGACCAAACACAAGCTTTTGCTCTATAAATCTATTATTCGATCAGCCTGCACCCCATTTAGGGATCAATAGCCATTACGAGAAAAACAGAATTGCGAATGGTTCAAAATCAGCAATCGATGCGAATCGTACATGCTCGATGGTATGTCAGAGGAAAGGTCTTGCATAATGATATAATAAGTCAAACCAATTTTGGATACATATTTCAACCAAATTTTACCAAAAGTTGAGAGTCAGACGAAAGGTCTTGTATAATGATCTAAAAAGTCGAACCAATTTTTGATAGATATTTCAACCAAATTTTACCAAAAGTTGAGAGTCAGACGAAAGGTCTTGCATAATGATCTAAAAAGTCGAACCAATCTTGGATGGATATTTCAACCAAATTTTACCAAAAGTTAACAGTCAGACCAAAGGTCTTGCATAATGATCTAAAAAGTCGAACCAATTTTGGATAGATATTTCAATCAAATATTACCAAAAGTTTCTTCAGGTTCGTTACGAACTTCTTCAGGATCTCCCTGTGAATGATCCTACTATGTCCAGCTCCCAAAAACTGCCTCGAGTTAGTTTGGAACACTCTTTTGGCCATTTTCCATCAGAAACGGTCTACTCTTAACTGAGAATAATCCTAATTTTCCACTAAGTGTTTATGGCAGAAGTTACCAACCTGTGGTACGCGTACCTCTGGGGGTACGCGAAATCAAAGTTGTTAATGGCGGAAACAAGAAAATATAAGGGATTAAAAAAATTATAGAATTTTGTTACTTCAGGTGAATACTTGATATTTAATAACTATATCACTTGAATAGTTGATTATTCAGAAGTGTAATTTTTAGCTATCCTTATAAGTTAAAACGAAATAATTAAAACACTGGTTTTATTTGCTTTGGCGTTGAACTAATACTATTGTAAAAATGGAATACAATATAAAATCAAAAATAAGTTCTGCAAATGTTATTAATTAGAGTCATTTCACTTTCAAGCTAACCTTAACATAATTGATAAACACTTTTTTGCATAGACAGATAGTTGAGGGAGGAGATGGGTATGATAGTAAGGGGTGCACGAAAACAAAAAGAATAATCAGGGGGTACGCGAAGGAAAAAAGTTTCCCAGATAGCAATTTTAGTTTGCAGCAATCTTGCTCTGCAAATCTGGAAGCTTGTAACAAATTTGACACGACAAGAGTGCAAGCTTGAAACAAGTTTGAAGCACGTTAACGCAAGCTTCGAAGTCACCACGCGTCAAATTTGTCACGTCAAACTCATTGCAAACTATAGCAGAAACAGAGTACGAACAGAACTTCGGATTAGAGCCTGCGACCTACAACTTCCTAAACCTGACGCTTTAACCACTCGGCCAACTAGACTCTGAGAGGAGAAGATAGATTGGCTAATAGATCTTCATCTATACGATTCATTTTAAACTGTTTTCTTGATTTCATTAATTTGTTAAATTTTGAGTTGAGAATATGATTTGAAGTCAAAGAGAGAGCGATTTTCGCTAATAACTACGTTTTGCTAGTAGAATAAATTATGAAATTAGATTTCAAAAGTAATTACTTTTAAAATGGGACAAAATGTAAGTTATTATTTTTCAACAAACATTGACTGTTTTTCAGGTTTAATTTTGTTTATAAACGTTAAAATTTAAACATTAAGAAAAAGGCGATATAGTTTTCTTTAAAGTGCGAGTTCTATATTTAGTAAAAAAGATGGAAAATGTTTCAAAATTTTTTTAATAAAAAAGTTAGTTTTTTCACAAATTATCATTGATTTATTGAATTAATGAAAAGAAGGACGGTCTAGAAGATGCTATTAAAAATCGGATGTTTTTTAAAACAGAAACAAAGATTATCTCTAAGTGTGCTATCATCTTTGCAGCAAACTTGTTTTGAAAACGTGGTGCGAAATTCGTCATGACATCTTCACAGCAAACTTGTTTTGCAAGCGAGGGTGGCAATTCTGCCTCGTTAATTTGCAGTAGTTTTGCAACAACATCGACGCATCAAGTTTGCCATGACAAGATAATATCAAGTAAAAATCAAACTTGCTAACTGTGTTAGGAATCCCTGGTCTGTGGGTTAGTTTAGTTTAGTTATATTAACGTCCCAATAGACTACTAATAGTTTCTTACATCCACCAATTCTTTCATTAACGCAAAGCAAAATAATCAGCATCAGCAACCAAGTGTGAATATGAAATTTGAATTATTTTATTTTTTCATTACTCTAGCCTAGAAATTACCATCAAGATATTTATTCATAGAATAAAAGCCCGATTTTGTATTTTAGCTTTTCAAAATCGACATTTAAAAGCAATGAATTTCACTTTCTTAGGGTCTTTCTACAGACTCTTTCATGACTAAGCTACAGACTGAAAATGAACGAAAAAAATATTCATAAAGACAGAAAGTTTTTGTGGTAATACCATAGACTTTTTAAAAACTATTAGAAAGGACTTTATTTTTTCTCTCCTTTTATTAGTTAAGTTTTTATTCCATCATTCATTTTTTTCTTTTTATATTAATTAAGTTCTCTAGTAGGTCCTGCTTCCACTTCCTGTCCACCTAAACCGATTATAAAGAATCATAATGATTCTAGACACGGAAACATGAAGTGGTGTTATATATTTTAATTTCGTTAATATATATAACCACCGTGGTATATATATCTCTCAAGCAGTGAATCAGGGGCTATCAGCAAAGCCTTTTTCTCCTTTCTTCCTCTGTTTGGCAACAGCAATAACTGGTTTGCCGTCCATTTCCTCGTACTTCTCACACACCTGTATGCTTATTCCTGGCGGTGGTAAACTTTTTCGCTTTTATTTTTTTGTGAATATTATTTTATTTTATTCTATGTCTTTTGTATTCGGATTTTTTGCATTCGATTTTTTAAAATCATCTCCAATGTATTTGTCTTTTATTCCAGAATTTTTCCATTTTAATTGTCTTGTGCTTTTTGAAGGGACGGCGACATGTTTTAACGGGTTTCGTATGTTGCTAGCAGAAAAAAGCACACATTAATATCATAAGCGAGCTTTGTTTCCTGATGAGCGGCTCGCTATGATATTTTTCAATTTATTATGATTTTTGTCTATTTTCTGCCATTGTGTCTAGGTTGTTTTTGAATTTTTGTCTTTTGTTTCTTGTTTGTTTTGATATATATATATATATACCACGGTGGTTATATATATAAACAACCGTTTTGAAGCAACACGAGAGCTATTTTGGGACGCACCTCGTCATTTTGACGAGGAAGACACCTGAGCTGGCGCCCCCTCTCCAAACTTCCGCAGCACACCAACGGGAATGCTTTTGGGTTGCATGCCGTGAAAGACTGCCATATGGAAACTACTTAACATTGTTTGTTTTATCAAAAAAAATTGAGCTGTACTTTATGAATATATAATAATATTTATCGTCATATTCTTTACTCATAAGTAATGTGGAGAGGGCTCCTCGGCAATAATTTGTGGAGACCCTGTGTTTTAGAAATATTAATGAATATTTCATTTTCTAGCTCACAATCAGCGATGTGGGGTGGTAATATTTACTTACCCAGTGGGTAAGTAAATATTTTTTGGGTATATGCCCGTGTATTTACCCAAGGCCTGGGTAAATACCCAAAAAACTGGGTATTTTGAGAAAAAAAAACTTTTCGAATGGTGATTTACAATGAAACATATAAAATGAATTCCCAAAAACTTGATATTTTGCAAAAAAATAATAATAAATAAAATAAAATATTTGTGAACAGTTATTCAAAATTAAACATAAAATTTGTAAATACCCAAAAAATGGGTATTTTGCGAAAAAAAAAAACGTATTTGAGAATGGTGATTCAAAATGAAACATTAAATTTATAAACACCCATAAACTGAATATTTTGAAAAAAAGAATGTATTTGTGAATGATGATTCAAAATTAAACAAATTAGACATATAAAATTTATAAATATCCCCAAACTGGATATTTTGCAAAAAGAAAAAAAAAAAAAAAAAAAAACAGAAAAGAATTTCTGAATGGTGATTCGAAATGAAACATATTAAAATTAAAAATATACCAAAACTGGATATTTTACAAAAAAAGTTATTTGCGAATTGTGATTCAAAATGAAACATACACTATATGCCCAAAAGTATACTGACACATTCAGATTTTTACATTTTTTAGAATTTCTCCGGAAAAGTTTAACTGACTGTCTTTAAACTTCGACCATGTAAAGAATAGACTGTAACTCACATTTTACATTGAAGATTCGGTCCTGAGGACAATTAGGGGACCAGCTACAAACTGATGAAGACAAAAACGTTTTTGGCGCACCCCGCTTCACAGAATACTGATAAAAGATGAAACTTTCAGAAATTGTTATGTTTAATGTGCGTAATATTTACAGGAATTTTCGTAAACTCGGCACAAATATTTGGGAAGATGCAAAGGTTTTCTTAAAAAATCCCAAATTTTATCGCCTGTTTTTTGCTTATAACATGCACAGTTTTTTGTTATATTCTACGAAACTTACAGAAAAATTTACAATATGTTAGAGAAGCATTTTGTAAAAATTTGGAAAAATATTTTTGAAGATTACACGAAATATGAGTGTTTTAAATAAATAATGTTTTACTGCACATGCGCGAAACAGTGTAAATTTTCTTTCGCAACCGTAAAGCCAGATATATAGGTTAACTTATATAAAAATTCAGTTCAATATCATTAGTATTCAGAAAGATATCGGCATTACAGCGAGCAGAATTTTAGCCTCCTACCGAAGAGAAGCTAAAAGATGAGGGTACACAAATTGATATTTTTTAAACATATCTCTGAATAGTTATAATGAACTGTATAGTGGTTAGAATGTGCTGAATACCCATGAACACTTATCAATTACGTGCATAACTTAAATTCCAGCTAATTAGGCACTATAAGAACAAAAATTTTATTACTTTAATTATATTATTTACATGATTATTAGCAAGTTACATATTGTTACAATTTTACGGTTAAACGATATTTTTAAATATATTCTTTTATGGTCAAACGATTTTTTATCTAATTAATTTCTTTTCTTAAAATATTTTAACAATTTTACAAATATATATTTTTTATTCATTACAAGTATTCATGGGTATTCAGCAAATTCTAACCACTATACAGTTCAATATAACTATTCAAAGATATAAGTTTAAAAAAATATCAATTTGTGTACAACCCCCCATCTTTTAGCTATTCTCCGACAGCTAAAATTCTGCTCGTTGTAATGCCGACATCTTTCTAAATACTAATGATATTGAACTCAATATTTTTATATAAGTTGCCCTATATACTTGGGTTTAAAATTGTTCCATAATATAGCATTCCGTTTCTGATTTTTCTGAATCATTTTTAACGTAGGACTACGTTCCTCTCATTCGGGTCTCAGGAAGGAATTTGATTCACATGCCTAAACGCCACAAAACTTGTTATGGGAGATCCTCTATATCTCGGTAACTACATATGTTAAAAACATAAATAATGTCTTATTTTAGAGATAAAGGGTAACAACAGAAGTTACAAAAAAACTTACTTAAATTTATAAACTTACGAGAAACTTCGAGAAACAAAAGAGTCACGCGAATAAAGTAGTCCTACGCCTTTAACATCAGCGGCTGTTTGAAAAAGACAGCCTCCCGTCATTTTTTCTATAGTTTTTATAGAATTTAAAAGGTTGTAAAAAGCTCATATGTTACTGGTTTTTCGTTTTTTTTTACGTTTACCGTATGCTCAATATATATTCTATATATATTTATATTATATAAAAACATCATATTTCACAGCAGTGCTTGTATTTTATATGGATAGAGTTAATTGAAAAATAAATACCCAGGTAAATTCCCAGCGTATTTTACCATTAAAAATAAATACCTCGGTATTTCACATCACTGCTCACAATTATGATAAAAAGACGATGAAATTCAGGTAGAAAAAAATTCCCGCTTAATATCTTTAATAACTAACCAAACCTCACTTTTGAAACAAAAACTACTAAAGAGATAACTATTTTTATAAAAAAAGTCTGTGAATTGGAAAACGTAACTTCTTTCAGAGCATTCTATTAAAATATCTTCCGATGTTTTTCCTAGAAAAGGAATCGAAATGAAGCATAACATTCCAAAGCTTTCACCGTCGCTTAAATTCGCATTACCCGAATGTTGGATTCCTGTGGAAACAACTTTAAAACGTAACATTTGCATAATCAACATCTTTCGGGAAATCTCGACGATTCAGGCGAGATTTTTCGCACGCCATCCTAATTGAATTCACTTTCTGTGCCATAAATTGCATGCGGTGTGTGCCAGCTTCCTTTCTTCTCGCCGAAGAAGTAAATAAATCTCAAAGAGGACGCTTTCGACACACGAAATAATGCAATTAATAATGTGTTGCTCGCTAATTATTAGCTAACCTTGTCATTTGGGATTTTATTTTTGTTGTAAGGGGTTTGCTGAAACCTTTTGAAGCTTTCTGTATTGTGGGAAATCCAAATCCTCCTCTATGCAAGGAAGTAGTGATGGGAAAAACCTACCGGTTTTAACCGAAAACCGTTTTTTTTTTACTTTCTCGTATAGAGATATACAAGAGAGAAAGATATTGTAATCAAAAAGTTTCGACTCGAGATTTTGACGAATCTCCCGACATTTTAGACGCCTCCTGAGTCCGAAAATAAACATTTGGAAGTTATGTCTGTCTAGTGTGTGTGTCTGTATATGTATTCGATGTCTGTGTGTGTCTGTGAACACGATAACTCCGAAAACTATATAGAGCTACGAGGATGAAATTGATAGTTTGATTTAACACTTAATTTGTAGTTTCTATCAAATTTTGGACAAATCGATCAGCTAGGGAATCTGTCTGTCTTGTATGTTCGAGGTCATGCGAACCTATAACTCAAAAAGACTTGAAAAGCCAGATGGATAAAATTTTATACACAGTTTTATCGTCATGAATGTGAGGTCCTGTTATAAAATTTTGGGCCAAATCCAGTCAAAAGGGTTGACTGTCTGTCGGTCTGTATAATCGCATACTTGATTCGTTGAACTACCCTGGCGAAAAACACAATCTGTGTGGCAATTGCTGTCGGAAGACGTCAACTCGTACAAAACTATCTGAATGATTACAGGGGATGAAACTTTTAGGATTAGCCGGTCTGTTCAAAGAATAGAGGTTTGTGATGTTTTCCTTCAAATGGTGGTTCCAAGCACGTTCTAACGGAAGTCTTTTCTGATCGTCCTAAGTCCGTATTTTGAACACTATAACTCACGAAACTTGAACCAGACTGGATAAAATTTGGTACACAGTTTATCGTCATAATATAGGTCCGTATAAGATTCTGGAGCCAAATCGTAGCAGGCTGACTTTGCATATTTGATTTCTTCGCCATTGTGACGTGAACAGAAGAGCACTGTATTCCGGTTCCCATAATACGCTCTTGGCTCGCTCCAAATGCTTCTCGAAAAATGAATTAATTAATGGAGTGTTTATCTTTTAATTTTTCTTTCACTCAAACACAGAGTTAGCATATTTGATTCGGTTGTTAGTTTTATTTTGTATATTTCGTAATGCATTTTTTCTGAGTGGATTTTGCATTATTTTACTCGGCAGACGAAAGTAGTTGTTAAAGTAAAGTTAAAGTAACAACCAAAATTGGTGTCAATTGATTCATCAGTTCTGTTCTTCATGCTTTTTTTAATTTCTTAAGCACTCTGTCGAATGTGCATGATATTTTCAACTACAACTATCGTTAGTAAATTTGTAACAAATAGATCAGTGCTTTGCAAGAAACTAAAAGGCTGCTTAGATTGTGCAAATCTTTATTAACTTACATTAGATAATTGAAATTTGGTATGTGGTCTTCTAATCTTAATTGTAGAATTCCCTGGTAATTCCCGTTTCAATCAGTAGAAAAAAGGCATTCAAATGGCATATTTGGTTTTGTGTCATACTATGACACAAGAATGTCATCGCTAATTAGACGCGTTTTCTGCTGTTTATTATTTTTTTCTCTACCTGTTATCAGAGTGTATACAGAAAGTTTAGGGAGACCATCCCGCTTTGGTTGTCCCGTGTAATCGTTTTTTTTTTTTTTTTTGAAATCCGAGGTAACAGGATAAACTTCAGCGGGAGTAACTCCCAAGAACTTTCTCACGTCATCACACCAATACATATTGGCGTAAACACAGTATGGGTAAATATTCTTGGGATATTACCCAAAGACGCCTGAATGATGAAAAAAAAAAATTATATGAACGGTGGTTTTACAATGAAACATATCAAATTCACAGAATTCCTGAAACAATATTTTAAGATATGCGGTATCCTCAATTTTAGCGCGCTGAAGATACCACAACTTTATTTAACGTTTGACGGTAAGAAAACTACTACAGATATCACGCAAAGACTTCACCATAACTGTCATCGAGAATATCAGAGCAGAAGTTTCGAGTTCAGGATGTCATAATTTCCAGCGCGTGTTTGCGGCTCGCTACAATTTCTTTCGTAGACCGCCAGGTCAGAAATACCAACCATACTAACTTGAGTAAAACAATATTGCGATTATACATTCATTCCTATATGATAAACTGTGTACCAATTTAGCCAATCTGCTATTCAAGTTTTTTGAAAGGTTTATAGTGTTCGCATGAACCACAGCTGAGACAGACAAGCAGACTCTCACAGACAGATTTTGTCCAAAATTTATAGGAAACCTACAAATTATGTGCTAAAAGATCACCAAATTTCCATTCCTCAGCCTACTCCTAATAGTTTTTCAGTTATCTGTTCACAGACAGACACACAGACAGACAGACATAATTTCAAAATTGTGTTTTCAGCGACTGAGGAGGTCTAAAAGTGGAATTCATAAAATCTCTGAGTTCCAATTTGTCGACGATTACAGTACTTCTCTTTATATACTTCGTATACGGATAAAAAGTAGAACTACAAAATAATATTGCCTGAACAAGCAGCTTGATTCAGATTTATAGCTTATTTTCATACTGAGTTTCGAATTTAAAAATAAAATCCGCTCCTCATAAATAAAATCAAGGTGAATATTTAAAGATGAATCGATAATGAAAGATATATCACTCAAGGATTATCTTTATTTATCTTGACAGCTCCGTAAAAAAGGAAATTTACTGCCCCCTTTTAAAAGCGCCATAAATAATTTCCTCTCACAATTTTGCTTTGAAAACCACGAGGTTACTTAAAATTTCAGAGCTAGTTGACGTGCTCAAAACAGACGACGTCAGTTTTTTTTTCTTTTTTTAAATCTCTTCCTTTTTCTCTGCAAAATCTTCAAAAGAAAAGCGTTTCTGAAGGCTTTATGTCCGTTGAAATTAAAATTTGACACTCTCTTTGTAGTCTAAACCGTTTAGTTAGTTGTTTTAGAAATAAACCAAACTTGATTACATTGCTAAATTATTATGAAATAGCTGTTTAATGGTTTTCTGTAGAGATTCCATTGAAATGCATTTGATGTTTTTTTGTCCCTTTATGTAATTTTTTAACTTTATAAATGAGGTCGCGGTGGCCTAGTGGTGAGGTCTCGGCCTCGGAAGGTTCCAGGTTCAAACCCTAGTGCATTTGGCACGTTGCACGCTGAATCATAAGTAGAGAATCAAATGTCCACCCACTGGTGTGGTGAGGAAGTGTGGAGAGGGGGTGTCAGCTCAGGCGTCGTGCTCGTCATCCGACTGCGGTTCAAAATGACGAGGTCCGTCCCAAAATAGCCCTCGTGTTGCTTCAAAACGGGAGGTTATTATAAATCTATACTTATAAAAAACAATGTTTGTGTGTGTGTGTGCCTGCGATGTCCAGACGAATCTATAGCACTTACAACCATGAAATTTGGCACACAGGTAGTCGTAATGGTGACTGAATGCATCTCGAAGCCGGAATTTCAAAATTTAATCTAGAAAACTTTTTATTTAATATTTTGTGTTGTTTTGGGTGATTTTTCTCACTACTTTCTCAATAACATGGCTTCGAATAATTGTACAAAAAAAAAAACAGTTACACTATCAGAAAGAACAAATTATTTCCGTTCTAATGAAGTTTGTTTCGTAAGTCTAACATAATTTATTGAATTTTCAGAAATTTTTGAAAAATAGTCACTTTTATGGTAATTTTTAATAAAGATTTCTTCAGATTATCGCATCTGACTTTCTAACATCTCTATAATTTTCATTTTTTTTCAGCTCATAACTGTAACGTTTCTGTCGAATTTAAAACAAGAACGGTTAAAATATCTTTTTTCGTTTTTCTAAAATTAATTTTTCCCTGATCAGTTCAAACAGTTTTTCGCTAGCGAGATTTAACAGCGAGAGATTCTCCGGACCATCCCAGAATGCATTGTTGCAACGTGACCTTCCTCGCGGCAGATGACATCATATGCTTTCTTGACGTCATTACATTCGCCTCATTATCGAGAGGAAAAAGCAAAAATATTACATTTCTGTTTTGATAAATGTTATTATCGCAAAGAAAAATAAGCGTGAAAATCAATAATGTGTATCTTTTGTTTTGATTTTGTTTTCAAAACTTTTTCGCGTCATTATGGGTATTTTTCCCTCACTTTTTTTAAGTCCTGATTCCACGGGCAACGCCGTGCGCGTTCTGCCAGTAAACTATAAACTAAACTTCATAAATTTAACTTTTAAAAATATTTTGACTCTTTTAACTACAGTAGGACCGCGATAATCCGGACGAATTCAGGCACATGGACGTCCGGATTAGCGGGATTTCCGGATTAGGGAGGTTTTTAAAAATAACGTAAAACACTTTTTTCAAAAATTGTATGTATAGGTACTATGGTATATTTGTATGAACTAACATTGTATGGATAAATTGAATGAACATGATACAGTATGAACATGATATGTACATACATAATTACTACATATGCAAGTGAATGAACATAATCAGTGTCCAAAAAAGTCCAAGATTTTTCTTTGCGCGGTCTCTTAAACGTCTGAGGAGCATAATTTCGTGTGGTTCAAAATTTTGCTCTTCAACCCACTGTAATGAAATGTTGAGTGCCGCCCTAGCCTCAGAATGAGAAATTTTGATGGAGTTTACAGAATCAATAAAATTGGGAAGCAAATTTTTCCACGACTTGTTGATCAGCAATGTAGACACAGATGCCCAGTTAGCAAGACTGAACACGACATCTTTTAAATTTACATTTGTCTGTGTTTTTTCCAAGTTTTCATTGTGCAGAAGATCATTGAGAATCGTCGTAAGAAGCAACTTGCGATATCCCAGCTTGATATTTTGAATAACATTCTGATCCATGGGTTGGATCAGAACAGGATTCGGGTTTGCATCATTCTCCATGGACCGTCCGAATTACCGAGGGTTCCGGATTAGCGCGTGTCCGGATTACCGGGGTTCTATTGTATATAAATTTTTATACCAGGTGGACAAAAACTCCTTAGGCATTCCAGAAAACATGCAAAAACGGAAAACTAAGATTGAAAAATGGTTTGCTAGGAAAGCATTCGATGCACGTTTTGTTAATTTTATTTATTTACTTTTATAAATTTTTTATTACAAGTGTTCGACGTGGCTTTCTCCATAAGGTACAACACACTGCAGTATTTCCGCAGAGGAATCACACGTTGGAGTTCATGGGTGTAAATAGGTCTATGAAACATTTGCATATCTCCAACGTAGTCGCTCTTTACAGCGCTAACTACTGGTAATTTTATTGTTCAAATTTTTTTTTTAATTCCTAAAAAAGGCCAATGTGCATAAAATGCCTATCTTGCAAACCGCCTACAAATCGATTCTTTTTCTTTTTTTGAAATGACTATGGACTTTTTGTCTACTTCGTCTATTGGAAAAGATTCATATTTAAACAGCAAACAAGTTTTAAATTCCAAATTTAGCATCCGTTTCCATTTTCTCCTATATGAAATGCGCATTGTGAAAGTGTTGTAATCGTCAAAAACACTGAGTTCGTGAGTCTACCTTCCCGAATGCGAAGAAACTATTTCTGGAATTATGTCTGGCTGGATGACTGCTTCTCCCTGTGCATGTTGAACACGATAATTCAGAAACGGAACTAGCTAGATATGATAAATGAAATCTGGCATGTTATCGTTTCACAAAAACTACTTCTGTCTACCTTCCCCATGCTGTCATGGTATCAGGCACGGGGACATGGGGCGTCGTTTTGTCTACCTTCCCAAATACGAAGAAAATATCTCTGGAATTATGTCTGGCTGGATGACTGCTTCTATCTGTGCATGTTGAACACGTAATTCAGAATCGGAACTAGCTAGATATGATAAATGAAATCTGGCATGTTATCGTTTCACAAAAACTACTTCTGTCTACCTTCCCCATGCTGTCATGGTATCAGGCACGGGGATATGGGGCGTCGTTTTGTCTACCTTCCCAAATACAAAGAAAATATCTCTGGAATTATGTCTGGCTGGATGACTGCTTCTCCCTGTGTATGTTGAACACGATAATTCAGAAACGGAACAAGCTAGATAAATGAAATCAGGCATGTTATCGTTTCACAAAAACTGTTGATATTTAGGAAATTTTAGATGAACTCCGTCGGCGGTAAGAAAATACACCTGTCTACTCCTGAGTATGTGAACAATATAATCCAACAACACAAAGCATCTTTTAGCTGTCTATAAACTTTTTGCCGCCTCACTTTTTCCACCCAATCTGGCACCCACTGGTTCACATGGAGCGTTATTTGAAAAGCAGTTTTGAAGTTTAGTTAACTGTGATTCATCATATAGAATCAAATCGCTTGCATTTTAAAATTTACGTCTTTAAATCTATACTTATAAAAGGCAATGTTTGTGTCTGCGATGTTCAGACGAAGCTATCGCACTTACAGCCATGAAATTTGGCACACAGGTAGTCGTAATGGTGACTCAATGCACCTCGAAGCCGGAATTTTAAAATTTAATCTAGGAAATTTTTTATTTAATGTTTTGTATTGTTTGGGTGATTTTTCGCACTAATTTCTCAATAGAATAATTTCGGATAATTGTACGAAACAAATAGATACGCCATCGGAAGGAGTAAACGATTTCCGTTCTATTGAAATTTGTTTCGTACATCAAACGTAATTTACTGAATTTTGAGAAATTTTTGAAAAATAGTCACTTTTATGGCAATTTTTGATTCGGAAATCTTGAAATTCTCGCATCAGACTTTCTAATAACACTATTATTTTTAATTTTTTTCAGCTTATAGCTGGAACGGTTCTGTCGGATTTAAAATATGAACGGTTAAAATATCTTTTCCCGTTTTTTTAAATTAATTTTTTATTGGTCAGTTGAAAGTTATTTTTCTCAAGCCAGCTGCCTCCCGCGACACTTTTTCGGAATGCAGCTGACAATTTGATTGGCTGACGGGGCAGGTGACGTCATAACCTTCAATTGAATGACTTTGATTTATTATTTTCGGCAGTATCTTAACGTATTTATTCATCTGGCATACTTTGCTTTGTGGCTTGTAGTATAATAATGATTTTCAAGTTGCAATTTTTTAATATTGTTTTGGTTTAACTTTTCTACAAATAAAATGGCATTATCGCGAAAAAAAAAATAAGCGGGAAAATCAATAATGTGTATCTTTTGTTTTGATTTTTTTAAAAAAAATTTTCATGTCATTTTAGACGTTTTTTTTTTTTTAAATTGTTGAAGTCCTGATTTCACGGGCAACGCCATGCGCGCACTGCTGGTATTTTACTATTTGCCAAATACAATAATATAAAATCCAAAAGTAAAAACTAATTTAAACGGGCGAACCAGCTGGTCGCCGAAGGCGGCTTGTAATGTATATGATAAAACTGTGCATTTTAATTGTACTTCATTCCTTTAGTTTTCTTTTTATATACAGTGGAATCTCGCTTACCGAGAATAATTCGTTTCAGGATCTTACTCGTAATGCGAAACATATAAATTAATGTAAAATATGATGATGCGTCCCATGCCGAAAAAAATTATCAAAAACTTTTATGTAGAGCGTTTATTTAAAGAAAATTATATATGACATTGTTAAGGGTCATGAATCATCTCCATCTTTTCTTTTATCTCGGGATGAACTAACCTCGAATGCGAATTCGATGCGCAGAAAATAAACAAAAAATATCGAATTAATTTGTTAATTATTTATGATACATAGCGAATTCTTTTTTACTAGAAAGCTGTCTCGAACATAATTAATTAATTTTTATCCATATGTGTGACAGATCAAAATTTCTGTAATCAACTTCAATTTATAATTCTGTTTATCGAAATTCTTTTTGTTAAATAACATTTAAAATATTCTACAATTTACTTTTTAAAGGTCTTTAATGAAACAGATAGAAAATGATAAAAATATACCCTGAAAAATTATTTTATGCGATGATAGAATTTTATTCATATTTCATTATCATTATTTTTCATTTAATTTGTTTTATTTTGTCAGAAATAAAATATATGGCAGGAATTTGAAAAAAAATACTTTGAATCTTAAACTTAAATGTACAGGCATGCAAGTTCTTAAAAACCGTTATTTCAATAAAAAAGACTTATATTAAGTTATCTCTTATAATTAATATATTATTTAAGAGATAACTTTATTCCTTGAATAGAAAAGATATCTCATTATTTTAAAACAGCTTTCATATCAAAGTTTCACACGTAAACACTTTAAAATAACTTGATTCAAAATAAATATTTATGCTTCAAATAAATCACTTTAATTTAAGGGAAGCGTTAAACTCCCCACATTACGTTTCCATCTTTCATTACGATAGAAAAATTGCACTTGAAAAGCCATTTATTAATAAATTTAAAAATCTTACTACCTGCTATAATATTTATGAGTTTTCATAATGAACTTCCGTAATGGCAGTCATAAGGCAGCAAGAATAATAAAATGAAAACACCAAAGCAGTTGAAAATATTGAAACTTTAATGCAAAACAAACAAAATGCAAAATAATAATGCATGCAAAAAGATGGCAGTTAAAATGACAACGTAAAATAAATTATGATCTTTAATCAGCAATGGAAAGAATTTAAGTATCCATAAAATGTGACCAGATGCAACAAAATAAAGAATGCAGGTATCAAAAATCAGTTTATATAAAACGGGTGAACAGAATTTAAAATATATATAGTAATTCAAATTAAAGTAGCATCGTATGACACACAATGAAATTTAAAGAAAAAATTAAATTATTGATTCCAGTTTTAACGATGGATATAATAATAACAACAATGAAAAAGATAATATTTCGATGAAAATATTTGAAAAGTTTGATTAATGCGACACATACCGCAGAAAATTGTTACTCTAGTAAATAAAAGTATGAATTTTAAAGAATCATTCATATGAAAAGAAATATATCAATAAACGGATGAAAAAAGTTAAAAGATTTCAGTAAGAACATTCTTGCTATTCAAGAGGACAAAAGAACAAAAATCTTTCGGTTCAATAAAGATGCAGAAATAAAGAAATATGGTAACAAATGCTCTCGAGAACACTTTTCAGTTAAGTGGAAAATTAACAAAAGGATTTTTAATTTGCATAATTACCATTTCGAATTTATATCTTTCGGTTTCTGACAGTTTGTTTTTGAATTTCTCGAACTGTAAGAAAAAAGTTATTCGACATCATGATGGAAACAATGTTTAATAATCATTTAACACGAATCGATCGTTTGGAAGAAGTTTCATTTAAGAATAATTATTCTATTCGATGTTGATTCTTCAATAAATTGATAAAAAATTGGAATAAAAACGGATAAAAATATCGTTTGATAAATGATGAAAATATTTGTATGGTTTGATTAATGCGATAAAAGTGTAATAGAAAATTAAATAGAAACATGTATTTTAAAGAATTAATTGAAATAAAAAACACAAATCAGCAAAGATTAAAGAATAAAATCAAAAGATTTGAGTAAGAGTTCACAATGTTCAAAAGAATAATCTATACTTATAAAAGGCAATGTTTGTGTGTGTGTGTTTGTCTGCGATGTCCAGACGAATCTATCGCACTTACAGCCATGAAATTTGGTACACAGGTAGTCTTAATGGTGACTGAATGCACCTCGAAGCCGAAATTTTAAATTTTAATCTAGAAATTTTTTTATTTAATGTTTTGTGTTGTATTGGTTGATTTTTCGCACTAATTTCTCAATAGAATAGTTTCGAATAATTGTACGACAAAAATAGATGCACCATCGGAAAGAGCACGCGATTTACGTTCTAATGAAGTTAGTTTTGAATTTCTATCATCATTTTCTGAATTTTGAGAAATTTTTAAAAAATACCCAGAGTTTTGCCATCGAGATGCTACTTTTGATTTTAAATTCGTTGCATCCGACTTTCTAATAACACTATTATTTTCAATTTTTTTTCAGCTTATAACTAGAACGGTTCTCTCTGATTTAAAACAAGAACGGTTAAAATATCTTTTCCCGTTTTTTTTAAATTAAATTATTCCTGGGCAGATGAAAGTTATTTTTGTCGAGCGAAATTTCTTCAGCGACAGTCTTTCGGAACGCAGCTTTCAATTTGATTGGATGAAGGGTCAGGTGACGTCATAACCTTCGGAGCTTTTTGTCATGTTCTAAGAATTTTTTTTCATTTTGTTGAAGTCCTGATTCCACGGGCAACAATTTTTTTATATTGTTTTGGATTAATGTACTCTGTACTGTTTTTCTACATGTTATTATCGCGGAAAAAATAAGCCGGAAAATCTATAATGTGTATCTTTTGTTTTGAAAACTTTTTCGCGTCATTGTGGGCGATTTTTTTTTTTATTTTGTTGAAGTCCTGATTCCACGGGCATCGCCGTGC
>BGPR01009625.1:0-56594 GCA_013235015.1 Araneus ventricosus
TGTTCTGTCAATGAAGCCAACAAATTCGATTTGAAATAAGGCATTAAACGGTTGTGTTTACATTATTTTTTTATTGAAAAGTCAGCTTATAATATAATAACGTTTATTTTGTCCTATCATTTCCAAATTAATTTGTTTCTTTTCTTTCTTTTACTTTTTTTAGAAGTGATTTGAATGAAGAAGTATTAACCAGAGCAGGAAGTTGGATGAGCAAAGAAAGGAAAAGGTTGACACTGCAACTCCTTTTGATTTATCTCAAGGCATCGACAGGCAGCTGCATCGCATCTGCATCAGAGGCACTTCGCTTAATATGGAATTCTCTTCCAGTTCCTTTTATATCTCACCAAGAAATCTCTCTGATTTTCGGCGAATTGCTTTGTGCTAAAGAAATCTGGGATATATACCTCTTTTACGCTCAAGCTATTGGCGAATTTCATGAATTTCTTAATCCTCGATCGCTGAAACACTTGTGTCGAGCGGCCGTACGGTGGACGTTGGGGAGACAAAAATGGATACCAGATGGAATTAATGAATTGTGTCTTCCCACCGAACTTAAACTATTTTTAAACCTCGATATGTGATATTATAAAAAGTGCTTTGTAACACAAGTCAGTGCTATTGAGAGGACTCATATTAATCATTTTTAAATACTCATTTAATGTTTTGAGAAAACTTTATTTTAATACAAAGTCAGTACCTGTGAAAAATGCCACTATGTCACCATTCCTTCCCCCTCTAGTCTTTAGCCTTGCAGCTTTGAAGATGCTGTTCTTCTTTTTGACATCTCCTTTTTTGTCTGACCAACACTGAAATAAATGTACAATATTACTATGACAAATTTCAACACACAATGATTTCGCCTGGCTGAGGACCAGCTTTGAATGTCCCCTTTCCCAAATTACTGATAGCTACAACAAATGTAAATTTGATATATAATACATTACATATTCAATAAGAGAGTAAAAAAGATGTCTGTTGATTATCTGCAATTGTGGATTCACTTGTCTGAATTAAAGACATTTTCTGCTTCTTATCAAGTTTTTCTTTGAATGAGTCATGTAACTTCCATGCACATCATAAATTAAAAGATTAGGTTAGTGCAAATCTAAAGATTATTGGATAAAGCCTTAACCTTTAGTATATTTTAGCACTAACTTTATTCTATTGCTCATATAAATGAGCTCCTTAGTAAACAATAAAAGGTAGCATGAAATCATTTGCTGATACACTAAAAAGTGCATCCCTTTTTTGCAATTGACTGATTTCTTATATGCATTTTGTGATGATTTCGGTACCAAAATTGGGGTTAATTATGATCAGTAATAT
Source organism: Araneus ventricosus (assembly GCA_013235015.1). Lineage (NCBI taxonomy): Eukaryota > Metazoa > Arthropoda > Arachnida > Araneae > Araneidae > Araneus > Araneus ventricosus. The sequence goes on from BGPR01009625.1 coordinate 1,327, forward strand.
ATCTTAAAGTAATATTTAACTAATATCTGTCTAACAAATTGAGCTTAAATAATTTTAAAACAGTGATGCATGTTAAGCCTATCCCTATGACCACTTTATCCCATCTTACTAAAAGTACTATAAAATATTATCTGTAATTAATTCAGCTTATCTCTTATGAGGAAGTATTCTTGAAATTTATATAAAGCTTTCTGCAGAGTCAATCCAATGAAAACTTAATTAAGCAAAATGTACGAGAGAAGTTAAATTGGGTATTAGAACTTCAAACTGCTACATTAGCAAACAAAATGGGAGTTTCCTCCTACTAATGTGTTTCAATTATATTGCAAAGTGTTTTGAATGTTAAACTTAGTTCTTAACTATTCAAAGCTAAAATAAAAAAATTACATTCTACCAAGATTCATTACAAAGTTATAGCATTTAATTCTATGCATATCCACTTCAACCCGCATGACCACCTGTTTCATTAGCCTTAAATCGTATAAATCATAACTTTAGTATTTATTCTCAAAAAATTGTAAATTAAACCTAAATTGGCAAAGTAGTTACACAAAATTCAAAATAATATTAAAGAAAAAACCAAATAGTTATTCGGTGAGAATTTATACTGCATATGAATTACTTAGCAGGTAATATTTATTATTGTGAATTTTCAGGGAATAAAACTACTATTAAATAATGGCACATTTATTCTCATTCACATATGTATATTAAATAAGAAAGTAAAGTTAAATCAATCCCTATTCAAACGAAAAATTGGTATTGTTATCAAATAGGCATGTATAATTTAATTGTTATACACTTGTATACAAAAGTTAAGGAACATTTCGTTAAATGCGAGAAATTTGCAATTAATACGAAAACTGTTTCGAAATCAGTTCTGGAGAATCGTGCGACATTCAATATAAGTCTCGAGTCTAACGTCTTCCTGGTGTGGTGTGGAATTTTAAAGAGTGGATGCAGTAATAGAATTACAGTAATTTCGAATTCAAAGTTTAAGCTCACTAAATGAAATGCGAAATTTTTGTAAATTTGAAATATATATGTATATTTATATATGCCGCAGACCACACTTGAATGGGTCGTTGGAAGAAAAAGCGGTTCGGATCATAAAGGTTGACTTCCCTGAAGAACTGAAAGATTTGCGATGTAAAGGAAGGATTCCAAAATCCAATTATCTAATGATTCTCATTCCAGAATATCATCAGGATGTCCCAAACAGGGTGTTCAAAGGTGGATCCCAAAGATTTGCCGGCTTGGAATCATGGTGGGAAGAGGATTCAAATGATTCCAAATATGGGTTAAAAATCGATCCTTAGAGGAAATGCCTCTTCTAACACATTTGCAAATGCATGCTCCATTGCATCCTCATACAAATCTTCTCGGCCTTCAGGCTTCTTCAATTTTGACATCGCTACCTAAAATAAAAATTCATATGGCCCACACTACCCAACCGACAGAGGCCAAATTGCTCTATTTTGGGGGGGGGGGGCCCTTAAAGCTAATAAATTGCTAAATTTTCTGGATAACTTTTCAATAAAGAATTCCATTGTTCCTATTTGAGTGTGATTGCATAACTTTTCAGAAATTATGGACCATTTGTCATGATGCAAAAAACTTGTGTTGAAGTATTTGATTTTTTTTTTCATTTTATGTTTCTGCAGGATTTTCCAAATCTGTGCAGAATATGATTATTGGTTTTAATACTTGTTTGTAAAGGAGTTTCTTCATTATGCTGCTGTTTGAATAACGTGTCTGCTGTTTTGTTTCAAAGCCATTTGGATTTCTCGTTTATTGCCTTTTGCATTGTCTGGCAATAACACTTCACACGAGTTTTTTTCCTTTACTTGCTAACAATTTTTATTTTATTCTTTCTTACGCAATCTCTGCTTCAGGTCCAATGCAGAAAATTGATAGAGAAACATAGCAGAAAACCAATTTCGTGTGTTATTTTTATAATATCCCTGCGCATTATTTTTCTTCTGCGTGTCTTTGAGTTCTTTAGTTCGTAAGGGATAACCATAAACAAACCACCCCCGTCCTGCCTAGGCATGCGGAGCTTTGAAATGACCGGAAGGCCACGTTAGAAACTCTGGCACTAAGTTTTAGTACTAACGGCCATCACCGACCACGGCCCAACCCCTCCCGAAGAAGGTACGTACCGGCATTTTAGAGAATGCAGCTCAGCCCTACAACCCTGATTACTAGCAATCCTAATTAGATATACATTATTGTATGTGCAATAAAATATTAATGGGCCTGAACTTGTAGAAAAACGCATCTAGTAGTTTATATTTTATAGCACTTCAAGAATAAATTCATACAAAAGTAAGTTTGACAAAATTATAAAGCAGATTATGAGAGTGCCGCTTTCCTCTCCGATTTCTCGTTATTCTTACACTGAAAGACACGTTTTTGTTAATCTTATTGTACACCGAAGAAATCGTGTTGTATTTGGACCTCTTTCTGTTGACATATAGGGTCTAAACTTTGATATGTATCAACAATTTTCGTTTCAAGGCAAAAAAAAATGGAAAAATTTCTAATTTGTTGCGGTTTTCAGTTATTGGGCTCACATACGCCCTTGAATTTATACAAGTCGATAAACATTCAATCCGTTCTTTATTTTTCATTAAATTTTATTTACAATATTGGAATAGAATTTTATTAGTCATACTCAGTCTCTCACTAAACTTGTGAATGATTATTTGAAGACCTCATGGGAAATAAATTATTAATGAGGCAAACGAAATGACAGAGTCAGTAAATTTAAAGAATACCTATTTAAAAATTTCGGTTTTATATTACCATATCTTAAGACCCTGTAGGGCAGATTTATGAATCTTCTTCAGTAAAATATATTAAAAAACTTAATTATAAAACATGTCTATAAATTTTACAAAAAGTTAACCCTCAGGAATTAATTCAATTTTTAATTTAGCGTTTAAGAAATGGATAGGTTTATTTCATAGTAACTCGTACAGAAATTAGTTAAAATACAAATACAGGAAGTGTAAAGAAAAACATATTTAAGCGAAATTTGATAATACGCATACAGCTTGAAATCAAACAGAATAAAAAATCTTTATTAAAAGAATGGCGTTTTCAAAAAATATTTTTCTGCGAAATAAGTGAAAGAAAAATTCTTTTAGTAAAGGGTATAACATCCCTCAACTTCTCATTCAATATTGGATAAGTTTCTTGTTCTGGTAAGAGTTACCATTAGAATCTGAGCATCTGTTTCAGTCAAAGAATATGGTCGTGGTGAAAGACTTCTCTCCAATTAGTCCAGCCTATATTGTACAGGTTATGAATAAAAAAGTGTGATAATTACTTCCAAATAGTTCTTCCATGTGATCTCGCCTGGCCTGCCTAACCGTCCATCTAAACAAAATGTGTCAACTGCACTTTAGAACAGATATGCGTAGGGAAGAAACATTTATTCGCAATGGTGATCTTCATTAATGGACAGACAGTCGAAACCCTCACTAATACTTCTATTAAAAGCAAGACGATAGTTTGTAGCTGGAATCAAAACATCGATTGAGAATTCAGTAATGAAATACGGACAGCCATACAGTTTGTACTTCAGTAGTTTGATTTAGAAAATCTGACTATGACTTACATATAATTTAAACAAAGACATAAAATTTTCAGACTAAAGAATCCTCGAATGATAAATGTTTCAAAGCTAAAAATGGAAGTAAAAAAATATTTTACATTTCTATGTAGAATAGAGAATCAAAAGAATCTCGATATCTGCAATTCATTGGAATCCGTTATAATAGTATTTCATATATTAAATAGGATATTGAAATTTTGGTCAAAAGACATTAAATCTTAAGAAAATATGAAATTTCAAAATTTAATTCAGTTCCAAATACTTCTGGTTAACTTTAGTTATATATGAACATCCCATTTTCAAGCAACAAGGATTATTTTTATTGGTCTAATTCTGTACAAAGGTCAGATAAAGAATAATATACTTTTAATCATTTAACGTAGTGCAAATATTTTTACGCTGCATTTAATTCTAAATTTCAAATATTTGAAATTTCTGACATTCCTCTGATTGTGGGAATTTGTTTTGTAAGAGACATCTTGAACAGAAATGTTATGTTCAAACAATCAAATCTGAAAAATTTCCATTAGAAATTCCTCAATCGAATTTTCCATGTATATAAATGACTTACTATCAGGCATTCACAAGTGCATTCAGTGAAAGATTAATTCTCGAGAAATTCCTGAATAATGAATTTTGATGCTTAAAAATCCGTTTAGAAATATATCCTATTTGTCTATTTACTAAGATTACCCTCCTCTACTGTAGTTAAGAGATATCAGAGAAGGAGTCACTTAACTAGGTAGATAATTCGAATTTCAGATGCGAGTTGTTGCGACTAACGTGTTAAATATTTTCCTTTCCAGACCCAGAAAACATTTGCAGACTCCTTTTTTCTCCTAAATCAATTTTTTAGATTGTCAAAAGTATCAATACCAGAACATATAAAAAATGTCAAATATTTAATTAAGAAATTTAATTTTTTTAAAAATATTTTCCCTAGCAGGGCCTCAACTATTGGCATCAAGAGCCATAAAATTTCTGAAGAAAAATGTGCAATCTCACTTACAGGCGAATAAATTATATGAAGATTCTAAAATTCGAAATTACATAAAGAATCGAAAATTAAAATTTGTGACACAATGAAAATTCCATACTTCCCTGTTTTGATATACACCTCTAAATTTTCAGATCATCCGATAAAACTGAAAATCTGTATTGAGAAATGGGTTAAATTTTAGAGTAAGAATTCAAATTTGAACCGATTGTTTAATGTTAGAAGAGGAATATATCAGTTCCACTTCGTATAATCTATAGTTCATTCTCGTTCGAGAGAACATGGCTCATAATATTACTTCGACCGTTTCGATTCAAATTTACAGTCTTTAAGCAAGGGCAATTAGCGCATCCATTTAAAAATTTGTTACTAAGCCGGTTCTTGAATCATCAGTAACAATTCATTTAAATGACAGAAATTTTGTCGATACAGAAATATTTCAAGAGACTGTCAAGTTCTTATACGGATAGAAATAAATTCATAAAACAGAATTTGTCATTAGGAGAATAAAGATATTGTATGACCTCCTTGTCTGGTTAAAGGGCGAATCGAATTTCGCACCCGCACTTCTGTTTACAGATTAAAGTTTCTGTAGTTTGTTCCATCATACACATTTTTAAAACTCAATGGAAATAAATATCATACAAAGAAAGCCGAAAAACAGAGATAAACTCAGAGGTAATAAAAACAGCAAACAAGGAATCCATTCTAGTCCATTTTTTCAAGGGCTTTATTCGAATGGATTCAAAATATTAATTGGAAAATTTTTCTGTAAGAAGCTTGCATTGCGCCAAACATAGCTTCTCTTAGCCCGAAATTTCCCAAACAAAAGACAAAGGAGATCTGTACATCTAAAAGCATTATTTCAAAAAAAGAGGGGAAAAAACACGTACATCCAAACGCAAATAAGATTGATTAAAAATATCAGCCATCTGCCTTTGTTAAAGTTACCGTCATAAATCAAAACTTACCCCATGCCCATAGTAAAGAAAAAAAAAGAGAAAGGTATCTTCACGTAATCACAAACCCACTTTAATTTTCTTTTAAAATTAGATATTATCCAATGTCTATACTCTATCGATTAGATATTATCCAATCTATCTAACTCTATCGATACGGAACCGTCCCATATGTCCCTTCAAGCAAAAGACGATAGCCGCCCGAAACTTCCGAATGTCACTCTGATATTTCTAACCCCTTTCGTCAAGTGTGATCGATTTCACACCCACGGCGCGTGCTTTCATCGTTAGAGTTGCTCGCCCAGATGTGTTTGGGGAAGAGGAGAGGTTTCTTACAATTCGGACAATGTCAGCTATCATTAAGGTTTTCGAGGGGAAAAGTGAATTTCCCTTATCTTTAATAGAGGAGCTCGGACGCTCCCATATTTTGAGGTTCCTCTATTTCAATGGCCTTAGGAATCAGAGGGTTAAAGAAACACTAGTCCCATGACGCTATCTAAATTCGAAAAAACAAAACAGAAGTTAAAACAGGAATTTGTTTAGGGAATGGAACTATTAAGACATATTAATAAAATAAAGTCCTTAGTTTCCATCTAAGCGTGTGTGTGTGTGTGTGTGTGTGTGTGTTTTGTTTTTTTACTTAAATTCAACATTTTTCTTTTATTCTTCTTATACAATTTTTCTGTTTCATTATGTTAGGAGACTTAGCAATTAATCCTCCTACTGTTTCACCGCTTGAGTTATGACCGTACATTGTAGCATAATTTGGTTTGTGACAGTCTACATGTGTTCGATCGTCCTTAATGTTTGTACCTAAAGTTTTGAAACACCATCTAGTAGCATCCAATTATAATTTCAAGCAAAGAAGATATACAAATAGATACAACACATGAATATATATAATTTAATATGTGCTGCAAAATTGAGTAGTGATAGATCAATCATTTTTTAAACAAATCTAGACAAAAGAGCAAGTGTCAACAAGCTAAAGTTTCATAAGTGATGAAAGAAAGAAAATGTATTTACCTAAAATCTTTCATGAAATTAAACTGCACTCCTATGGTTTTATGAGTCTAATTCAAGTCTCTGAAAATATTACGGGAACTAGTATCCATTCTTTACTATTTAGACGACATAGATAAGCACCATTGCTCTTCATTCAAATTTGTTACTGGTTTTACTGTAAGTTCACTCCGACAGACGTACTGGAGTAATTTTTAATGTTCTTCTCCCAATTTACACAACGGAAATATGAAAATGGACACGTCTAGGAAATCAGATTATTTATATTCTTCAGCAATGAGGTGGGAAAAAACTTTGATTTCTGAAAGGATTACTACGAAAAAAATATATATTGAACCTGTTCATATAAATATTAATTTCCAGTTTGCCATATACGAAAGATAAAAGCCTTGAAAAATTAAAATTATAAAAGTTCAGTATCCGTAAATACAGCAAAGTTGCTTAAAGTAGAGATAAATATATTTTTACGAACCAATATGCACTCTTTCTTTGCAACTATCAAAACATATATTTATTCAGTTATGATTAAGTCGATAAAATATACCTACAAAATAAACCATTAAAAAGGAATAGTTTGATCATGATTGTTCAAAGCTTGGTCAACACAGTTCAATTTTTAGAAATATAAGATCCAAATGTACTTCAAATTATAAAGGATACTTCTTGTTAAAAAATTTAATGATTTTCATACAGAGTATGCGAAATTTCCCACCATACTTTCGACATTTCTGAAGTATTTTATTTATTTGGTGCAATAAACTTCTTTAGCACAAGATTTGTGGGCGTGTTTTTTCGAATACTTTAAAAACGAAGGACTCTTTCAAATGGATGGACATACGCTTTGCCAATCTCTCCTTTCTGGCATAAGCTTTGTCACTAGTATCGCATTCATAGTTTCTGTTTCGTATGAGTAAAATAATGGCGTTTCAGATTGCTGTAGTTCGAAAATTCTTTACTAGTAATATCACAAACATATGGTTTTCCTGTGCTTGAGTAAGCAAATTTTTGTTAAAACTCCTCTTTCGGCGAATGGTTTGCCTCAGACTTAACGTGTATCCGGTTTTCCTTTCTATGAATGAGAAAATGTGATTTTAAATTCAATATTTCAACGAAAACTCTGCCGCATATTTCACAAGTATATGGTTTATCTTTTGTATGAATACGTAAATGTCTTGAAAAACTACTTTTATTGGCGTCTGCGTTACCGCAGACTTCGCAAGTATAGGGTTTTCCTTTTGTATGAACAAGTAAATGCATTTTCAAGGAACTTCTTTCGATGAAATCTCTGCCGCATATTTCACAAGTATACGGTCTTTCATTTGTATGAATGCGTAAATGTTGTGTTAAATAGTTTCTTCGGCTGAATACTTTACCACAGACTTCGCAAGCATGAGTTTTTATGTTTGTATGAATAAGTAAGTGGGATTCTAAATGGGCTTTTTGCCTGAACCCACTGCTGCATATTTCACAAGCGTAAGGTTTTTCATTTGCATGAATCAGTAAATGCAGTTTAAATTAATTTCTTTGGATGAAAGCTTTGCCGCATATTTCACAAGTATACTGTTTATCATTTGTATGAGTACGTAAATGTTACGTTAAATTCCTTCTTTGGCTGAATACTTTACCACAGACTTCGCAAGCATGAGGTTTTACTTTTGTGTGAGTAAAGTAAGTGGGATTCTAAATGGGCTTTTGCCTGAATCCACTGCTGCATATTTCTCAAGCATAAGGTTTTTCTTTCGTATGAATAAGTAAATGCCGTTTTAATTTACGTCTTTCGATAAAAACTTTACCGCATATTTTACAGGAATGTCTTTTTTCTTCTGTATGAGCAAGCAAATGTGATTGTAAGTTGCGTTTTTTAGAGAATGTTTTCCCGCATACCTCACATGCATATGTTTTCTCTTTGGTATGAGAACAGAGATGCAAACGCAATTTACCATCTTTAATGAACGTTTTCCCACATATTTCACACACTATGGAAATTGAAATTATGCTTTAAATTGTTTTCGGTTCTATATGATCCCTCAGAAATTTCACATTCTTTGACGTCTTTTGAATCAAGATGTGAATGAGTCGATAATTCTTTTTCGAGATTAATTGCTGTGCCAGACGAATTGCAAGCATGAGTCCTCGGTGATAAATTTTCTTTCAACTCATCTTTCTCTCTAAAAGTTTCGTCACGCATTTCGTTTTATTTAAATGTTTCGCTGGAATGAATAATCAAATGCACCTTTAAACTCTCAAATTTGCTGAATCTTTTCCCACATATATCGCATGAATAAATATTCTTTATGTCATGTTTATCGTTTGCCAAGTCTTAAATTACCTTGAAAATATCAAATGACATTCACCACTTTACGTGTTATGAAACCTTTGTTTAAAATTCTGTTAAAACGCACTCTGCATACACAAGTAAGTAATATATCCCATTGAGCAAAATATAATTTTTAAGCTATTAATTTAAAACAAGATTCATTTAAAAATTCCTTTAAAATAATTTTTTGTAGTCAGAATTCTTTAAGCAAATAGTTATGTCTGACGTACAATTATTCATGTATAACTTTGTAATGAAAAGGTCTAAAGTTAAACGACATTGCTTTTATAACGAAACATAGTCTCTCATGAAGGAATAAATAAATCTATAAAAACTCACTGCACATATCCTGCGAAATAAAATAATTTAAAAATCCACTTTTAGGCTTCTCTTTACTGCAGAAATTTATGTAATACTGATTGAGCTTAGAAACTCGACTGGAGTAAGACGCATATTTACGGATTCTACATAATCGGTCTCATGAGGTCGCTTTTCATTGGATCACACCATCACGTGACTTGGCTTGATTCTAAATGAAGTCGTGAAACTAAATTTTATGAGTGCTGAAAGTCAGTCCTTCATTTATTTTATTCTAAAAATATATTCATCATTTTCTTGAGAAATATTCAAATAATCTTAATTTGAAGGCAGTTTTAATTCCTCTTTGATGCGATAGCAGAAGACAAATAATAATTAAATTCCTAAGCGGGATGCTATGACATCATTAAGAAGCAAGCCAATTCACGTGACGGTGAGAGCCAATGAGAAGCGCCCCCATTACCTACTATATAAGATCTGTAAATGGACAGGTTTACTGTTTTGTTTACTTATATTAAAAACCTTAACTTTATATGCATTACTTTTTGGGGTCTGTTCTGGTACCCCCGGGGTATAGACCCCAATGGGTTGGGAGACGTCACATTTCCCGTTGTTTACGTGAGGAAAAAATGACCGCCCCCCCCCCTACCGGGGGGCATATTTACAAACCCTACCCTGATAGAACCGAGGCAGGAAATCAGCCAATATCATTGGCTACGAGGGGCAGTGACGTCGTTTTCTGCTCTCGTACGTAGCGTACGGCAATCATAACAAAACAAGAGTCGTCCTACTTTTCGCCGTTTTCCCACAGTTGAGTACAGAAAACATTCTTCCGTGCATTGAAATATTTTTAAAAATGAATTTATTCAATTCCTACAATTAGCTCACACTCTCCCTATATCTTGTTCAAATTTTGCAATCGATTTTAAACTAACTTCCCGATGAGCTGGAGACTTGAAACTTTAAACATACCTCAGAACCAGATGACAATGCAATTAATTCGTGTTCTTGTCTGTCAGTTCATATTTTGCATGTCGCATGCGCAGTACGTTTTTCATTATATCTCGAAAACTATTAACATTACAGACTTGGTTCTTCGGTATATATATGGCCCATGGGATCATCGAAGCACCTCCATATTTCAGCCATATCTTTGCACATGCGCAGCATATTTTCATTATATCTCAAATCACCTAGGTAGGAATTGACTTAAATTTTTTTTATATTACTTGTTTTTTAAAATATCATAGAAAATAAAGCATCCCACACAGTAAGAAATTATACTAATGAAAAGTCTAATGATAACAACTTTGTTTGAAGGGTATTAACTAACAGGTTAGACAAATGTTGATGGTTTTTCTTTTGACGTCATTCCTGTAAAAATAGTTCATTTGATGTTTCAAAATCAACTAATCTAACTATAATTAATGCCAAATAATAGCAAAACGATTGAATTTATATGCATTGTAAAAATTAATTAGCTAAGCTTAGTACTAATTTCCGATTTCTATAGTTTGTTTATTTGTAATGGGAGATTTTGTCCACTCTGTTACACATTTAAGTATTGCATTAAATTGCTAAAATCCATTTTAATTTTTCAAATCATATTGTACAATATAAACGAATGTGCATTTCTTTCATATAAATTCAGTAAAATTTCAAGATAAATGTATCTTGGTGTAATGTATCTTCAGATGTTGTAAAAAAATTGCTATTTTTTGTACTCCAAAATGCAAAATTTTAACGTATCGTAGATCAAAATTCGCGAAGTCCAAGCAACGGAAACCTAAACTAATTCAAAGTCCACATTTAATGGCTTGTTTTGTTACAATTTCCGTACGAGAGCAAAGAACGACGTCATCGGCTCTCAGTCGTTGTGTTTCTTTTTCTTCCACTTCATGACCGCGACACTGCTTAAATAACCTCAAGGTTATAGTTGCAGGTGCATGGAGTGGTGTTATGTTATACTTGGCTATGGCTGAAATATAATGTCGTCTTCCTTTCGGTGTTTCTTCAATCACTTATAAGTTTAAGTTGATCAGACTCCGCGAAATATCAGCAACAGGCTACAAACAAATAAATTTTTACGCATTATTTGAAATTGAATGGTAAAAGTCTAGTTTTTAAATTTTCTAGTCTGTATACTAAGTTATAATTATTTTAGCGGAACGAAAATCACTTCCACATTTAGCAATTACCTCCTTTTGGTTGTCTTCGGAGAGGGATTCAGCCCATGGAGGTCCTTAAAGAATGCAGGTTTCATTCCCTCCCCTCTCCAAATCCCAAAAGACACATTTTCTTTGGATATCAATTTAATTTTTATATAACCAATTTTAAAGTAAGAAATGCGAGAGATTGAAACAGCAAAGTAATTAAGGTTTATCATCAAGAGAATGGTGAACATTGGCTTAAAAATAAATGGCCGAGCAAAGCGAGATGCTGTTTTAATTCCACCGTTCAGCATTTCGTTCTGTTTTTCTAAATTTGTTTGTTACGCAGTTCCGACAAAACTTGTTCGATTTTCCTCGAAACTGGCATAAATGTTCCTAGAGGTCATTAAAAACAACGTATGTTTAATTATTTTACTTTCGATTCTTTTTCAAGATGGCGGCGTTTTAATGTTTTCAATTCTTGGCATTTTTGAAACATTTTATTCATTTTGGTAACGGCAAGACATTAAATTGTAATTTAATTAATATTTATAAAAGCAGAGATTTGTGTAAATAAATTGCATTCGAAAAAGTAGCTTTAAGGTTTAAAAGTTGACATAAAGAGCAGATATTAGATTTTTTTATGCTAGATCTAATTTTCACGGAACTACTAATTTTTAAAAAATTTAATTTATTTAAAATCTTTTTTCACGCAATCTAAATATTCTTATAGAAAGATTGTTAGAGCTGTTGATTTGTGAGTCTGCCAACCAGCTGGCAGAAAATTTGAACCGTCATGATCTTTCCGCGCGAATTTGTAAATGTGGGTAAAAATCCAAAGAATAATGTTCTGAAATTTAATAGATATTTCGGCTACCTGCAATTACTTCCTAAACCCCAAAGCCGCAAGTTTTATTAATAAAATTGCAATTAACTGAATTCAAAGATATAAAATTTACACATTGTCCTCACGCATTATCTTTGGTCAGTTTGCAATATTATTTGCATTATTTGAGAACTTCTTTTCATAACTGGGGTATGGCACGGCTATTTGAAGAGAGGGTGCCAGCTCAGGTGTCTTCCTCGTCATCTGCCCGCAGTTAAAATCTGCGAGGTTATTTTTAAAACAGTTATCGAATTACTTAAAAACGGGACGTTATTATAACTGAACTAATATATTAGCAACCTTGTTTTCGGATTCCATTTCAATTTCTTCACATTTTCTAACTAACAATTCAGACATTCCTTTGAGCTTTCGCAGCTAACCAGTTAAGCAAACCTTCGTAAATGCATATCAACTTTGGAATGCATAGGTTCTTTGCTTGAAACAGTGGTTCTGCTACTCATTTAACGGCACATTCTGAATCTACACGAGGCCTAATTTTGGAGGAAACTCATAATTTTGAACCATGTCAAGATGAAGAGCAGGGCATTTGAGCCAAAACTTCATCTCTAATTTGTGGTTAATTCTGTAGGCATGTGTCTTGGCCTATGAATTAAATTTTCAGAAATCAAGACATATCTTTACTGCATTGTTCAACTGCATCTATTACCGCACAATATTCGTAGTAAAAAATTTGCTTTTTAAGATATTTAGCTTCAACCAGATCCGTATATACGGTGGGCATTTTGTGGATTTGGGTTTCGAAGCCGCGATCGGCCCAACAGTCATTCGGAAGTAATGATCAGCATTTGGAGAGATCAAAACTAAAGTCGCACAGTTCTGGCTGGTTTATCAGCTGTCGTATGGAAACTTAATCAACATTTTTGTCTTCAAGGAAACACTAGACAATTGATATTTTCGAGATAAAAAAACCATTCACTTACCTTATATTCATATCTTCTGATTTATTTCTGACAATACTTTAAAAAAAATATTCAGAATATATGAATATAATACAAGAGTATAAAAAAATAGCTCTTCTTTGTTCCACTACAAATGGCAGCCAGCTTAAATGATAATTTTTCATCACGTCTACATGTTTTATATACACATGGACAGACAAATTTGATGTAAGATGATTGATTTGATGAAAAAACAGACATTTTTTTTTTACTTGGTAATGTCTGAAACAGGATGATTCACTAAATCTCAAGAGGCAGAGGTGACCTCGTGTTGTAAAGTTTAGTTAAACCGTTAAAAATCAATTAAAATATTTTAGTATTTGTTGCAAGGTTCAGTTAAATCGTGAAAAGTTTTATTAAAATATTTTATTTGTTAAATTCTAAAAAGGGATGAAATTAAATTAAATTGAATTATCAGCAGCTTAATTAAAATACTATATGTATGAAATTCTAAAGACTGATGGAATTATCAACAGCTTAATTAAAATACTATATATGTGAAATTCTAAAGACTGATGGAATTATCAACAGCTTAATTAAAATACTATATATGTGAAATTCTAAAGACTGATGAAAGTCTGGAAGATATTTTGTTTTGAAATAATTACAAAAATGATAAAAAGTCTGATACGCAGCCATGATGTTATATAAATTAATTAATTATTATTCTTATTTTTTAATTAATTAATTCTTCTCCTTATTTTTTTTATTTTATTCCTCAAAAATCGATTATCTTATTCTTTTATTATTCAAATAAATAAATAAATAATTAAGAATTTATTATTTAGGAAAATATTTAAATCTTATATAAGTAAAAGTTTCAGTTAGAGATTTCGTGGTAGTGCATTGAACCTTTCCAGGAAAATGGACCTCCCATATTCTCCCACATCTGCCCAGTTTTCAGACAAATAACTATAAATTCTTTACTTTCTTATAAACAACGGATATACATAAGCCCCAGAGATATTCCCTTTTCACTTTTGAGACAGCTGCTTGCTAGATCATGGGTGTCCAACTTGAAAATTTCGGTAATTTCCCTGTTTCCCACACATTTTTGAACTTTAAGTTTAGAAACCTTTGACCTTCGCTGGCTCAGTATTCGAGTTTCACCACACGGAAGGAGCCGTTCGACAGAATTATTGGCTTTCTCTACACAAAATTGCGGTCCTCAAATCCCTTTTCTAAAATTACGACTTTGTGGCTGCGAGGGAGCGCATTTTATTTCTTCGCCTTTAACCTGTGTGCGATTTCGCGTCGGGGGGCCAGTTTAATATCTGTCAACATACTAATCCCTTGGTCGCGAGAAAGTTCGGGAACTATTTTCATACCATGTAGAAAAGATGCATTTAAGTCAAGTCCTGCTGCTAGCCGCGATTGGTTAAAAGTTAGGGGTGTGTGATTAATTTTCGCCCTGGAACCAATTAAGATCGAAGGCTGCGTCATTTTGGCGAGATCAGAAAGATTTTTTTTGGCGAGCCGCCTTCGCCAAGGTGGATTTAAAAGGAACGTTTTGAGATTTTTTAAAGGAGAGGACATAGAGAAATTAGAAAGAGAGGATTAGAAAATTTACATCAAGAAGGGAGAAAAAGATTTGAGGAAAAGAGGACGGAAGAGGAAATCTCGCTGATGAGAGTGCGAAAAATGAACACGAGCGTAAAATCGAGCCCGACCTACGAGGATGGCCAATGAACGCGGAGGCGACCCGGGAATCCCCTGCTATCAGCGCGGAAACATTCGACGAATTTCCAAAAGTGATCCATGGCGTACATAGCACAAATATGAGATAGTTGTCATGTTCGAAAGTTCGCTAGTCGTGCTTCTAGAAGAAGCCATAATCTTCCAACTGTCGGCAAATTCCGGTCAAAGGACAACCAATAACCCCGTCAAATGCCCCGTTGTGGTGGAAAAGGAGTCTACCTGTTGCTAGGAACCCGGAGAAAATCCACTACTCGTGATCTTAAATGTACGTGGGTTTGTCCAATGGATCAGTAGCGAGCACCGGTCAAAAGCATCCAGCGGCCCCCGCCAAATAAATATTGCCATCTTCAGTGCAAGCTGCTGATTTACACCTAGTCAGGGACAATTAATCTGCCCTTTGCTGTCTATTACATGATATAAAGAAAAATTGTGGAAGGCCCCATCGATGTGATTTCGCTAGGTCGTCGAGTAAGAATCTGAAGACAAAATCTCCAGCCGATAACATGAATATAAGACAAGTACAAAATTTTTAACCACCATTTTCGGATAAACTTTTTATTCTCTAGATGAGATATTATTTTGTTTTCAATCAGAAATTATGATTTCTATTTAGTATACAGTCTTCCTTTACTTATGATAAGCAGATCGTAAAACTAATTTGTTAATTAATGTGAAAATTTTACGCATGAAAAATATCAAGATCATAAAAAGGGCAAAGAATCATGTATTAAGCTGCATTATTTTATGCATTTAAGAATAAATCATATATGTGCTATAAAAATATTATGTAATTTCCTTCTTCCATGAAATTTTTATCTTTTTAGCATGATGAGAATAATTTGATTTGTAAGTAATGTAGTGTAAAATTTTATACATCAAAGATAAAATGTTCAAAAAAAGGGGGGGGTAAAGAATCTTGTCCCTATGTGCATTAATTGTGCATTTAAGATTAAATTGTTCATATGGAATGAATCAAAACAGCTTATAGTAATACTCATTTGTATATGTGTTTATCATAGAATTATAGATTTATACCTAATTGAATGTGAAAAGAAATCCATGCAATAGTTATTTACATTAAATGAAATTGGAGAGTAACTAAGTTAATTACTAAGAATGTTGTCGTAAAAATGGATTGATGTCAGTGTATCTATACCATATATTTTAACAAATGTGTATTGCTCACAAGTGTCACAACACCTATTTTTATATGAACAATTATCCTGAATGTGTTAAAATGAATTTATGCATGTTTAGAAGTTGGTACATATTTATAGATAACAAATTGCTTATTAGTAATAATGTCCAGAAAATAATAATAGAAGAAATTTAAGAAATAAACTTTAACATTTTGTAGGGATAATATTTCTTATAATCTTAAATATCAATTAGAATTAAAATTGGAGGTGGCTACTCATACAAACTTTAAAATGTCAAATTTTGATAAATTAGAAGTGAATAGTAACTTAAGGGTAAAGGTTAGTTTTATGAATGAATATATAATTTAAATCTGAACCAGAAACAGGGTCGACCCTAATATTGATTACATGTTATAAAAAGTTAATGTGTTGATGTCATAGCATTTGAAAATTCTTTTTATTTTGTCTGTTATTTTATATGTTGATGTGGTGTATTTGCTTAATAAATTAATTAGATTTAAAATTTGTCTTTGTTTCTCTCATCAAATAATTAAGCACTGTGAGAGATTGTGAATCTGGGTTAACTAAAGAAAAATTCGTACACAACGCATAAACTAACCACTTTCTAAGTTTGTTTGATTTTTGAATATGGATATTATTTTAAGGATAAATTAGAACCGAAATTAAGTTGAGATTGTACCTTATGCCTGTTGCTAAGAGATTTCATTAAGTGGAGATTTTAATTAGTGGTTTATGAATTGTCTGATGCTTAATTGAATTCAAAGATATGAGATTTTAGGATTATTGACACATGTAGAGATTCATCTTGAAGTTAATTAGCAGTGGATTAGAGTGTTTGTTAAGCAACAGGTGTAGTGTCATTTTGATAATTAAATTTCTAAAATATTTGAAGGTGTAAATTTCCATTTGAAATACTTAAATTACTAATAATCTAAAAGGTTTGATAGTGAAAGTAAAGGTTCTTAAGTCTATTCAAGGATTTCAAAAATCTAAATATCCATTTGCTGATAATTGAGGAGATGTTAATTCATTTATGAAATTATTGTAAAGGAGCATTTGTTTACAAGATTAGATTTAGAGAGCAAAATGTAAACAAACTATTAGTAAATATCAATTTCAAATATTCCACAAAACTCGTGAGAGAGCCTCGAGGTCGACATCCTATCGTGTTCGACATACCACATATACGGGTTTCTTCCGTCGAGTTCTTTCGTCTGTGGCTGGCCATGATGATAAAACGGTAATGCGATTATGTTACTTTTTAAAGTGAAATACGATAAGGGGCGAAAAAGTACCATTCAACGGGCGCCACAAGCTAAGTCACTGATGATGAGAGGAGGAGGGGCAAAAAAAATATTATAACCCGGGCGCCACTTATCATCGCTACGTCACTGGAATTGGCATATCGTATGAAGCTAATATTCTTTTATACTTATGTTTGCTAAATTGATGAACATTAAAAGCGAAAAGGGTGGTACTGATTACTCATTACTATATGTAAGAAATCTAAAAACGGTACGAAAACAAGTTCACTGAATATCTGTATCATGCTTAAACCTTTCCAAACCTTATGAACTAGGACACTGTACACTCAGTATATATAAAAAGTATTCTTTTCTACTAAGCTTCTATGCTTATGTATTCGAATTATCCAAAACAGTTGGAAATATAAGTGGAGGAAACTAATTCGAATTTTAAAATTCTTTTGAAAACGTTAGCTCCCTTTTGTGCTAATTCATCACTGTGTCAAATTTGGTTCCGGCACTTTAAACGGTTTGGGCGTGCATAAAGAATAAAAAAAGAACGTACATACTCATAAAAAAACACTCTTTTACATATATAGATGAAACTAATATATCTTGCACAGGTTTGCTAAATTTATTAGCATTCATTAAAAGTGAAATGGATGGTATTGATTATTCATCAAAATACGTCAGAAATATAAAAGGGGCTTCGAAAACAAGTTAACTAAAAGCATTTTTCACATGTCGACATTTCTAAAGACTAAAGATACACTAGGAAACTGTGCTTTCAACGTACACGCCAGGTTTTCTTTCCTTCTAAGCTTCTATGCTTATGGGCAGGTGCGAACGGTGCGACCGCACAAGGCCCCGGGCCGGATTTTGCAAAATTCATTAAAATTTTTTTTTTATCCTTTTTAAAAAATTCTTTCAACCAACTTTTATGTGAAAAAAGGCATAAAATATTAATATTTTTTTCTAAAAAGAAATATATTGCAATTTTTTTCTGGTTTTCAAAATTTCCTTCAGAGATCTGTTAAACCAGCGTGAGTGGCCTCCCCAAAACTTTCTCGCCTACGAATAACACGGGTGTGTGTGGGGGGGGAAATACACCGAGCGCCGGAAAACGTGCGGTATTCCCTAAGGTGGGGAGAACACTAGCTCCAGCTTTTTTTTTTTTGCATAGAATGGAGAAAAAACCGTTTCAACCCCTGTTTTTAAACTGATTTAAGCGAAAATTGGAGACAAATATACAATTAGGGTTTCAAGACTACATATGAAATTTCATTTATCTAGGTAATTTTGTTAGGAAGTTATGGCGTTCTAAAGTATGCGATTAAACCGACCGACAGACGGTCAACCCTTTGACGGATTTGGCACAAAATTTTATACGGACCTACATTTCTCATGAAAAAACTGTGTACAAATTTTAACCATCTAGCTATTTAAGTTTTTGAGTTATAGAGTTCACATGAACGTGGACAGACAGACTTCCCGTCGACGGATTTTGTCCAAACTTTGATAGAAACCTACAAATTATGTGTAAAAATCACATACGAAATTTCATCCCCGTAACTCTAGTAGTTCTCGAGCTATCGTGTTCATAGACAGATATAATTCTAAAATTGTGTTTTTCGGACTCAGGCAGAAGTACTGAATTTTTAGCTCGAGTGGCACAGCTGAGTGAGTTTAAAGCAGGAATTGATGCATTAGAAAAAGGTAACGATGTTGCAAAAACAAGTAAGTGAAAGGCTTTAGATCCATTCTTAGATGAGAATGCGTTATTCAAAGTAGAAGGTAGACTTAATAACTCTGACCTACCATTTGAATCTAAGCATCAAATAATTTTGCTCAGTGAACATAAATTTACTAAGTTACTATTTGAACATTTGCATAAAAAATTTCAGCATATTGGTGCTTAAGGTTTAGTACATCAAATTAGATGACAGTACTGGCCCATTAACGGCAAAGGTATTGCACGAAAAATTGTTTATGATTGTACTGGATGTTTTAGGCAAAGGCCTAGGGTGATAGAGCAGTTAATGGGAAATTCACCTTCAGAGAGGGTAACCCAAGTACACCATTTTTAAATTCAGGGGTAGATTTTGGTGGCCCTTTTCAAATAAAATTTAAAAACCAAAGAAAGGGTATATATTCAAAGGTTTACGTAGCGATTTTTGTATGTTTGGCTACTAAAGCTATTCATTTAGAGACGGTAACAGATTTAACAACTGAAGCTTTTATTGCAGCATTAAAGAGATTTTGCGCCCTCAGAGGCCGCATTGCAACATTAATGTCAGATAACACATCTAATTTCAAAGGCGCAGCTCAGAATTAAATCGTTTGAAAAAATTAATTTGTAAGACTAATGAGACTTTAGCAAATTGTTTGTCCTCAGAAGCAATTCAGTGGAAATTTATCCCTCCTCGCTCTCCTAATTTTGGGGGATTGTGGGAGGCAGGGGTAAAATCATTTAAGCATCATCTGCACATAACTCTAACTAATTGTAAATTAACTATCGAAGAATTTGAAACAATAGTTATTGAAATTGAAGGCATAATTAATTCACGTCCATTAATTCCATTGTCAGATAATATTAATGAATATGAAGTTTTAACTCCTGGACACTTCATAATTGGACGCCCTATCACTGCAATACCCGAGCCAGAAATTTTAGATATTTCGGATAATAGGTTAATTCGATGGCAATATACTACCAAGTGTGTCCAAACCTTTTGGAAGCGTTGGAAAACTGACTATCTTAATCATTTACAACAACGAAATAAGTGGCGGTTTAAAAAGGATAATGTTAGAGTAGGATGTTTAGTGTTATTAAAAGAAAATGATTTGCCTCCCTGCAAGAGGGCAATGGCAAGAATTTTGGAGCTAATCTATGGAAATGATGGTATGGTAAGAGTAGTTAAATTGAAAACTGCCACGGATATTTTTACACGTTCTGTTTCGAAAATATGTCTCTTACCAATAAAAGAGAATTATAAAAACTAAATTGTCATGTAATATAGCTGTACATAGATATTGTATTTACATATTTGTATAGAATTTGTATATATCTGTTGGGTATTGTGTTCATTTGTAAATAATTAATTTGAATATTTTCTATTTATTTGAGTTTAACTAATTGTATATTTAAGTGTATTTTGAAATATTGTATATTTCAACACCGGGCGGAATGTTACGTCATGGCTAGCAAGCGCGCCCTGTAGCGCCAAATGTAAAATATTGAAATAATGTAGCAGTCTAATGCTGTATCCCGACATAAGCGGATGCACGTAACGAAGATGAATAAAACGGCTTAGCGTTACAAGAAAAATTTGCCTTTCATCTAAAACCTATTTACAGTCCTAATTTACGACGGAAACACCCATCTTGTTATGACTTTCACAGTTCCAGAGCCTATGCTTGGCATTAAGATCACCAATAAGAATTGTTGAAAAATTAAATTGAACAAGAGATTCTATATCGATGGTGAAAGAAGAGTCACTTCCAGGGGGAATATATGTTGAGACGATGTTGAACGTTTCTTGAGAGAAGGGGATTATGATTTTCACAACTGTAGCTTCAATATGCCGCAGGGGGGTTAGGATAATGCACATGATTAATTTGGTTTTTTATGAAGATACCCGTGCCTCTGATATTGCTACTGGTTCTGCTCGGAGTTGAGTAAAAGGTGTAGTTCGGAATAAAAAGTCTATCATGCGCCCAGATGTGGGTCTCTTGGACCGCAATCACGTCGAAGTTTATCCTTTCTCCAAAGTCACGGAGGTCAGTAATTTTTTTTTCTGACCATTGGCATTCCAGGAACAAATACGAAAACCAGCGCCGTGCAAGTTCATGTTGTGGCCGGAGTGGAAGGAGGAATGATGGCTTCAGCTAGCATGAAGGATTTATTTTGAGGATTATTTTCGTTATCCATTTTTGTTAGGGTGTTTTTGAAATTCGGAATTGCATTCATTATGCTTCTTATGTGCTTGAGGAGTCGAAATACGTCTGTAAAGGCTGGAGGTGTAAAACTAGCAATTTTACTAAAATCGGATCAGAGATGTGCCTCTACAAGAAAGACTCCTAAGAGATCCGATCCATTAGTAAAGGAGAAGTCATCCACGCCTAAATGTGTACTCTCCCCAACATTCACAGTTTTCCGATTGGTCGGACAGAGTATTGGATTGGTCATCCCTCTCCCACCTCCCCTCACTTGCTGCTATACCCTCCATTTCAGCATGACAAATCTTCATTCTGCTTGAAGGTTTCTGCGTCTCCAGGTCTATTCTGCAGCACACTTGCTCTCCCTATATTTCTCCTCTCGTAGTTCGACGTTGTTCGAAAAGTATTTCAAAATGGTAAGTGCTAGATTTATTTGCATTATTAAACTTATTCCGAGGTTTTGCCTTACTCTAGATAGTGTGTACGTTTATCCAATTCGCTGTAAAAGTTAAACCTTAAGATATGTGCGCACAAAATCGCAATTTCATTATCCTTGTTCTGTAGTGCGTAAATTTTCAGGAATGTCGGTTGTTTTACAAATGAGGTATATATAGTATTTTTAAAGTTAATCTTTCCAGTTTTTAAATTATAAAATATTAATTTTCAGTCACATCGTATTGCATTGTTCGTGGACTGAAGAATAAGCGTATGTCCAGCACAAATTTGAAAGTCGGTGATATGCGGCTATAATTTATCTAATTCCATTTCTTAATGAATTATGATGGTTGGATCTTAATAATTTTAATTTTCATTTCAATTGTATTTATTGATTTTAATATTCATATATTTGGTTTCACACATTTGCTGTGTTATATGCATTTAGAAACCTCAATGCTTAATTTGATTCAATGAATTACATTTGATATATTTTGTTCTTACAGTACATTTTGTATAATTGTCCGATCTTGGAAAATCTCTTATAAATTACTCCGTTTTGTGTATTGACCTTATTTTATTAAATTTTCTTAATTCATTTAAATGGAATCGTATATCGTTAATATGGTTATTAGATTTTTTTTTTTTTTACTGTTGTGGAATCGTTTTTTATAAGTGCCAGCATCAGCCAGTGGCGGTTTTCTGCACAGGTGTCAGAGGCATTCGCCTCGTGCCTGAAGATCCTGGGGTCCTCAACATCTATTTGAGGTACATCGCAATGCTAAGCAGAAAATTAAGTTACGGCTATGGGCCTGAAAACCATTTTGCGCCTATGTCCTCATACTCTCAAAATCCGCCACTTTTAAGAAATATTTGAAGTTGTCAATTAGTAGTTACTAAAATGGTTTGTTGTGTTCTGCAGAGAAGCAACTTTTCACTTTAAATAAATAAAAAAAAGAAAAGCTAAATGATTCTCTAATTCTAGGTCTAATAGGATTAAGGATATTAATGTAATTTCAAAGTTTTTTTTATATATATAAGCTGTCAGTATAGAAGCAATAACCTCATTCTATTTTTAAATAGAATGAAGTTATTGATTGTGACGATTATGAATTGATTTATAAAAGTATCTAACAATTAATTAATTAGACAAATTTTGGCCGTTTTAGGCCATGTTTTCAAGAATAACTTCCGAGTAATTATGGGACGAAAATTATTTTTATACCATTTTAAAGAGCGAATTTTCATCTTTCTAATGTTGTTAGTTTGAACTCTGTATTATTTCGGGGAATTTTTTTGAGAACATCATCTACTGCTCGCAAATCGTTGAAGGTCACTCAATGGACAACACCCCTCGAGGACAAGGTCACGAAGAGATTGTTCCCTCTTGGTGGGTGAAAGTCAAAGGCTGTCCCCCCCTTTTCGTCTTCTGCGGGGTGACATGGAAGGACTTCCCCTGCCGGTACTGCGGTTGGATTTAGCGACATTAACAGTTCTCTACCGCGAAAAATTTTCTCTCCCTCTAAATTAAGACTTAAGATCCATTTAATTATAATTTTAAATATGTTGAAAGTAAAAATTTGATTAGGGCGTGAAGCTAGACAACCATCTATTTTGTAAAGTTACACAAAAATTATATATCTGTTCAAAAATATTCACAAGGACGATGCATGAATATTTAGTATACAGTAAAGCACCGTTTATGCGTTTTTCAAGGGAATGAGAAAAAAAAACTTATAAATGAAAAAACAACAATAAAAAGTCAGAGGTAAATTAAAATATTACATGAAAATGAAATACAAGAGGTATGTAATACAAAACTTTTTATCCCTGATTTAATGTAAATCTAGTACTACTATTCATATTCATTCAGCATTTACAAAATGTATTTTGTTATTTTAGATTGTAGGGTTTTTTTTATAATGCACAGGAAAAAGTTCAGTGTGCACAGTTGAAAGTGCCATCTTAATTCTATCATATAAATCACTGCTAATGAGGTATTCTTGCATGGTGTTAAAACCCGCCAAAGCTTGTTGGAAAATTGGCAGAGGCTTTTCAGTGCAATTATCCTCTTCGTCACTGCTAGTTTTCTCATTTGCAATCATTTCACCGATTGTTAGAAGAGAACAAGTTGCAAGTTCTGAATCACATTGCACAAATTCTTCAAATGCAGTAACATCACTTAAATTTGACCAGTTTTCTGGTGGAACAAAATGATCAGATTCGGCGTTTTCCACTGGAGTTAAAAATCCGCCAAGGGCGAAGCAGTTTTTTTATCGTTTACTGAAAAACATTTTGCCAAGCGATCATTATGAAATTCAGAGCTTGCAGGACGTCAATTTTTATATTTTTGGAGTCCCCGTGGTCTAAACTGACGATATCTGTTTTCAGCGAAGGTTTTCGATAATAATGTTTTAGTGATTTTATTACTCAGAAATTCAGCGACTGCAATTTGCTGGTACAATTTTCAGGGAAGAACTTGAAAGTTGTGTTGTTTAGAAAGTACGTATGAGGCGGATGATCTGGACACTGATAAATAGGGTGGATCGAAAAGTATAGGGAAAATTTTGTTTTTGAAATTCTTTTTGGCATGGGGCGCGAAAGTTGCGTCTTAAGTATATTAGTTTACATAATTTTTTTTTATTGAAATTCATTTATATCTTCCGGTGCCCCAAGCGCCTCAAAAATAGCTAAAAATTGAATTTTCTTATGAAAATTTACAATTTTGTTGGTTTTGTTTTGAAATTATTTTTGGCATGGGGTGGGAAAGTTGTATCTTAGGTATATTAGTTTACATATATTTTTTTATTGAAATCCATTCATATCATCCAGTGCCCCAAAAATAGTTAAAAATGACATTTTTTGGGGGAAATTTATATAAAAAAATATTCTCAAAATTTCCTTTAGCGCCGGGTAAGAGAGTTTTGTTTTGGGTATATTAGTTTGCGTTTTTTTATTATTGTGACAAAATTGTCTTGTGGGTGTACGTGAATGCAATCCAATAAGCAGGACTAAAAAAAATAAAGCTCTTTATTTTACAAATATTGTAGGAAAAGAAACGTAGCACAAATATTACACAGCAGTAGTAAGAATTCACAACAGAGATTATCATTAAATCTCAATACAGCGCTCAAAGGTTTCTTATTAGCTCACCAGCTTGCTTGCTGATCAAAATCCAACTCACTCTTCTTGGCTTGAGAGCTTGCCTTTATACTTTTCAACAGGAAGTGACATCATTATGTAGGAAGTGACGTAATCTCTAGAAAGTTCATGAAAGCAGTAGAAATAGGTGGAAAGTTTGAGGTCCTTCTAGAAAATTCCCTTTGTCGCCAAGGTCGCCAACTTTGCCGCCAAGTCGCCAAATTTGTCGCCAAGTTCGCCAAATTTGTCGCCAAGTCTAGCATCTCAGGGAAACGACTTTATAGCTTTGTAACATTATTAATAAAGTCATTCATATCTTCTGGTGGCCCGAAAGCCCCCAAAAAGTTAAAAATTGACATTTTTACAAATATCTATTAAAAATTATGAATTAATGAAAAATATTTGAAAAATTGGCAGATTATTCAAGTATTAAAGTGTAAACTTAGAAATAATTATAATTTTATAATAATACATGAAGTATAAATTTAATAGTCAAAGCAATAAATCACAAAGCTTATAAAAAGTTAACTTATATCATAGATTTTTTAATTCTATTAGTTTGAAGATTTACATATTTCTAAAGGATGTAATCCTTTTTGGTATTATAATGCTTGATAAGACTTCTTGATTGTATCCTATTCAATATGAAGCCGTGTCTCTTCTCTTCTCCATATACACTTTCCGACGCTTCAAACACTATGACAAAACACCTTTCTACAGCTTGGGTATATGGCATGGATATTTTGACCATTCCTCCGTCTAACTTTTACCATGTCCTCTATTTATTTAAATGGCACATTCATCAAAAGAGGTGGTTCAAATGTCCAACTGTTGCCAGTTAATAAGTGCAAAAAAATCCTTTGCTTTAAAGTCTATTTTTGGTACTTGAAAAATTCTTATTCTGATGATCCTCTGTTTTCATTTCTAGCACAAATTAGTTTTCGTAGCACTGAAGACCTTATATTCTCGTGGTCTTTGGGTAGTACCGTGTGTCCTTCTTAATTAGCACTTTTGTGTTGTCTTTCCTCCCATCGAAATATAATCCGGTTAAAAGAGACCAAGACACTGCTAACATAGTAGATTTTGCAACTGCATTTTAAAGCTTTTTACTCTGTCTACGAATTTTATTGCGATCTACCACATGCGAAGCCTCGCCTTCGTGTACAATTCCAATGTCTTGTATAACAGCACTGGCAAATGAAGTAGCGTTCTATCTGAAACTCCGTATCAATCACATTCCATTGCTAAGGTAAGGAAATCTAAACGATTTTATGATTGATATTCCAAGGTAATTACATCCGTATCTGTATACAAGGACGAAGACATAGGGTTGAGCTCAAGTAGCTCCATTGATTGAGCATGAGCAGCATCAGTTTCAACCATTTTACGTTTTACTCTTTCGTCTTCCATCTGTTTTCTTTTTTCCTTTTCTTTTTTTTTCAGTGGCAATTACTTCTACTTCTCCAATAACCATTTTCCTTTCTAATATTTGATCTTTTATAAACAATCGTTCAGCAAGTGGAATGTTCATGTCTTTTTGAAATTTACATGTATCGAAATTTGTACACTTACAAAATGTGATGTCGAACAAACACGATATTTTTTCAGTACGATAATTTTCCAATTTTTGTTAATATTTTTTATCATTCCTTCGCCTTCTCCTCTACGTTTCTTCTTGTAAGATCGTTTCTTTAACACATTTATAATTTTTGATTTTTAATTCGAAATTTGCATAAAAAAAAGTTTTTTTGCAAATATTTAAGCGTTTTGGGGCACCGGAAGATATTAAACAAAGTTAAAAAAATTTTGCATATATGCTAGTACACTTAAAAGACAACTTTTGCACTCTATGCCGATTATTTTATCCACACTTTGAATTTTCGATCCACCCTACTGATCAATGAATAAAATGATTCGCATTTTATCATCTAATCCATTTAACCAATCGGTAAAGAAAGACATGGTCATCCATGATTTTTTATTGCTTAGGTGCTTTGTTGGTAATGTTTTCACATTTTTGAATCAGCGGGGCTTTTTTCATTTGCTAATAATTAAAGGAGGTAATTTTTCAGAGCCATCTGCATTGGCACACAATAACACTGTCAATCGCACTTTACTCTTTTTTCTACCATAACACTTATCCAATTTGATAGCAAGAGTTTTAGATGGCAGAAGATTATAAAACAAACCTGTTTCATCTGCTTTGAAAATGTCTTTTTTTCATATCCTTTTATCAGATCTGGAAATTCGTTTTGAATCCAATCATCCACTGTTTCGCAGTCAACATCTAGAGACTCTCCACTTACAGTTTTGCCTGTTATGCCGTGTCTTAATTCACACTTCTGAAGCCATCCTGAGGAAAATGATGTATCGCATTCCATATTCAGCTTCTACGAAATTTCTTGTGCTTTCTTCATAAGCAAAGGATCGCTGATGGGTATTTTTACACTAGGACACTGATTAAATCACTGTAATAGCACTTTTTCTACATCAGCGAATTTTCCGCTTTGGGCTCGAAGTTTTTTTTGAAGCACTAGATCTACTTTGATTATGGCTTTCCTCCATGATCTTACGCTTATAAATTAGCGTGATTAAAGTTGAACCTTGTAAGCCTAATTCTTTGGCAAGATCCACTCTTTTTAAATGTTGCTTTTCATCCGCTTTTTTTTCTAAATGCACATTTTTTTTCCCCCCTTCGACGACAGAGAATTTCTATTGCGCGAAGTCATCGTGAACCGAAATTAAACGATAAAATCCAGACACTGAAGCTGACAGAAAAGACCCTGCTGGGGCTGGGGAGAGCGAATAACAACCCTCACCTGTAGAAAGTGGTATGTTCACATTCCTCAGGGGTACGGCTTTTGTTCAACAGGGCAGGTTTTGGTCAAGGTCGCGTGCCTTTTCTAAGACAGGGGGAATCTGAGGTTGAAATGCGCATTTTCTCGAGTTCTTGAAAAAATAACGTATAAATGAAATTTGCGATTTCGGGAAAACGTATAAATGAAATTATCTAACGTTAATATGCATTGTATTTTGCCGGAACCATTCAAAAAAACGTATAAATGATAATAACGTATAAACGGTGCTCAACTGTATTTACAATGAAGCAGTTAAAATTAATTCTACACGCGATTTTTCGAGGTGGAAACAGGCGTGTGGAATTCTGTTTAGACAATTTGCCAAATTGTGAGGCGTTAATCAGAGAACACATGATTTTTTTCTCTTCAATTATTTTTATTAGATAGGTAGCTTCGTTAGATCATAGACGCTCAAATTTCCTATTATGGTTCTGTTGGGGCGCCTATTTACTCCAGCCCAGGGCGCTCAAATTTGTTAAGACGGCTCTGTGCTATTTTTTGTCGCACCATTCTTGCTTCCTTGTCTCGCTGATCTTACCTTACCTCGTCGCCGTTGAGGTAAAATATTCGCATACGTAGGGCAAAGGGTTTCGCGATAGATTTGGGTACTCTTATAAAACTCTGGTCGCTGACTTCTTTCCAATTTGAGAAAGAGGGAACTTTCGATTTTCAAAGATGATCTGGAACTGCTCCATGCTGCGAACTTGTCCATCTAAAATCTCATATAACTGATCCTGACACTGGGATTATAACTCCCTTAACACTTTGCAAGTGGCTACCGAAAAAGATAGTTATATAACTTTTCAATCAAAAATTTTTCTTTATTCTTAAGCTATGAAAGAGGAGTAAGTCGATGTTTCATTTTTAACAGAAGATATCTTTTTTTCGGGTTTAGATTTATTATGTGATATTTATTAATTGTGCATGATTTATTTAGGAGATTTCATAAGAAAATCTCAATTCTCTTAATTTTAAGAGTTAATATATCTGTACCCATTAATTTATGTCATATATAACTAATTAAATATAAGATTTCTAATCATTTAATAAATAAAAATATTGTTGTAACCATCAGACAGGACATCAGGCTACAGAAAAAAAAGGACTATATAGAGTTTATATAAACGTTTATGTTTTGCTAAAAATGTTTGTCAGCAAGCCAGTGACGAATTTCCAGGCTGAAAGGTCTTTTTCTTCCCTAAAAAGAATCAAAGATAATTTAACATGAATGATACACAAGAATAAGCTGAATATCATCTCCAATTCTTTGCATTGTAGAAAAATTAAGAAAATCTATCGACTTTAATGGAATAACTGAAGTCTTTTCATGTGCATAAATGCGAAGAAAAAAAATTCCTGCACATGTTTTAGACGAACTGAAAGATTTCGATGGAAAAATTTTTATAGTTAATATGTATAACATATGCTTTATGGTATTAATTTAATTTCTTTCAAAGGTTGAAGACTGCATTAATACTTGTATGTTTAATACGCGTGTACGCCGAATAATGCACTTTAGCTAGGGCATAGAAATGCATAAATCCCGTTCTGATTTAACCATCTTTAACGATTGTATCCGGAAATGATGATTTTTCAGTTCTTTGAAAATATTTTATTATTGAAGGAATTTAGGATATACTGCGTAACCCGAGGTGAACTTTTTTTTCTAGACCCAGACTTTTTGGGAGGAAGCGACAAGAATTGGACTTTCCTGATCTGGCTGGTCAGGTCATGTGATTATAATATTGGTTACTTTATTATAAAGGAACGTCTGATAATTTTAAATTTCTAACATAATCTGAAAACTCAAATTAAGTGTGGAGCTTCTTTTAGTTAAATTTTTTTGTGTTTACCTGAGTGCTTTTTTTTTCTTTATCTCAGCACACATAAATGTATTTGGTAGAAACATTTCAAGAGAAAAATATATATCCTTCCGAATTTTATTGGGCCGAAAGCTCTTCATCCACATTTTAATTAATTTCAAATGGTAAATTTTGTGTAACTAATTTAATACTCAATTTTGAAAAATATCCGCAAAATGTTCTTTTGATTTTAACAATATATTAATAATAAAAATTTTCAAATTTTAACAGAAACAAGACATTTAAAAATAAGAAAGTAGACTTCCTAAATAAAAATTTATATTCCAGAGTGAACATTTTCATTTTGTCCGTAACTTGTGTTCAATCTGTGCAGCTTGGTTATTTTTGTTATTTTCAGAATAAAGTTTTATTACCGAAATTCGTTCGGTCTTTCTTTTACTGGTGCATCAAGCTTAATATTTACAATGCGGATAATTGTGATATTTTGTAGGCGAGGAAATGACTTCTATATACTGTAGATCACGTTTGATATAGTTGAAAAAATATTATCGTGTGAGATTTTTTTTTCAGTCGGCTTTTTTTTTTTTTTGCTAAGATTACGAATTTTGAAGCAATTGAGATCCATTTAACATTTTTTCCTTGGCTATTGTTTGCCGGCTAATCCCATTGATTATGTAATCCGATATATGCCGATTCTATATAACTGATAGATACTTAAAACAGAAATACGATCTATCTGATCATCGATATAAGAATAACCTGTTTTTGAATCTATGAGTAAAAAGTCGATTTTGACGCGTACCAGTATTACATGAAGCAGAGTCAACGATTCCTCCCGGCAACAAATACAGATTTGTCGATTTCGCAGTATAAGTTTCCTTTCAATAGATAAGTTATCCTTTCGATAAACAAATTATTTCAACTGATAGTCAGTAACAGTGATGTAAAATACCCAGGTATTTATTTTTAAGGGTAAATACCCAGAGTATTTACCTGGGCATTTATTTTTCAATTAACTCTATTCAGATAAAATACAGGCACTGCTGTGAAATATGATTTCACTCTATGATTAGTTCTCTATATAATATAAATATGTATAGAATATACATTGAGCATTAGGTAAGATAAAAAAAATAAATCTAGTTTTATGAACCTTTTAAATTATATAAAGGCTAAAAAAATTAATCAGTAAAAACAAAGACGCAATAATATACCATAGATCTGGCATAAAATGCGTGGCTTAAATGTCAATCCTTATTTTAATACAATGAGTAAAGGAATAATAATGTATTTGTTGCTTTTTAAAAACGAGAGTTATTTTAACTAAATGAAAAAAGAAAATAATGAGTTTGGTTTAAAATGATAAATAGCTGATAATAGAAACTAAAATGAAAGATACAATTGTTTATAATTCTTTTTGGATTAATTAGTCAAAGTACCAGACTTTGCTGATGAAAAGTTAGCAGAAGTTTCAGTTCTAACAGTTTTTAAAAGAGAATTATTCTGAAAATAATATTCACTCATATTACTTTAGTGATCTTAAGTTAAGTGATCTTTGTAACAAAATTGCAGCAACAAGAAATTTGAATTCTTTTGTTGCTGAAACTGTTATATTATTTGACGATATATTAGAAACACACACTCACACAAAGTTTCCTGGTTAGATGGGATTCATCTGGATCATAAACAACAACACTTAAATGTTCTTGAAACTCTAAATTTGATGTAGTTGTCATAGTTGGAATTTGATTAAAAGAAAATTCATCATCTATTTTATCCCTTTCAAAACCTTTTTCAATCCAATAGAGCTTTTGAAATATTTTTTATGTGTTTCTCCATTTTGCTTAAATTGTCATATTTATATTCAACATTACAGTACTTACATTGGATACTTTTATCCTTTTTTAACATTAAAAGCTTCAAGCAGGTAACTTTTCCCTTTTTATTTACTTTTAACGTAAAATATATAGTAATATTAATAAACGCAAAGTAAACGACTATGTATTCACTAAATCAAAACAAGAATGTTTGACTTCCAGCACGGCAATGTGAATAAATTATGGATCACAAGAATCACTGGCGCTGTCTATCTCTACTAAGAATAAAGAAGAATGGGTTCATGTTGGTGCTCTACAGGACAGACCGCTAGGCCTAGAGCAACGAAATTTGTGCAAACATACTTTGAAGAGTGGGAATGCGCATCTCGTAGCCGGGTTTTTTTTCTGAAATTTTAATTCATTAAAATTTAAGCGACATTTTGGCATTTTTCCTTAATAACTTCCGAAAATATTACACTATAAAAATGATTTTTACACCATCTGAACATTTAAAAAATTATCCTTTTAATGATATCAATTAAATTGTCATTCGATTTTTCTCTAATTTTAATAAATTTTTAAAAATATTTTTAAGCAGAATTTTAAAACAATATTTTGAATTCAATACAATGAAATTCAAACTGCTTTCATTGTTAAAAGAAATATTTAATCGAGTGTTTCTCTTCCATTGTTGAAAGCTAAGATGATATCCTATTGGATTTTACTTTCTTTTTTATTTGATCAATTTATCTGTGCAATCTGTAAGGGAAGCTCTCAAGATAGTAAGTATATTAGGAAATAATCCAGTTAACTGAACAATTATGGTTGCTATGTTTTAATTCATTTTATCGGCATGTTTTAAGCCAGCTAACATGCTGCTGGACGTAAAACGTGCCGCGCTATTTCGAAGATGAAATCAAGTTTGTTAAATTATAGTTTGTGTCGATTGCGTACACACAATTAGATGTCACTTGACTACATAAGGGACTTTCAAATAGACAAGGAACAGAACAAGCGCAAGGCTATGTAAAGAACGCGGGATAAATTTCTATCGCAATTTGAAGTTTCAAGTTACTTTGTTAAGGGAACCGTGAATATCAAATTATGCATAAGAGAGTCAGTTGAAATTATATTATCGGCGAAAAGATGATTGCAGAAGGCAACTAGTATAACTTAAACGGTGTTAAAATTATTACTCTATTGTAAGTGTCATAGCTTCAAACCGGACAAAACTAAATTATCCCCCGATCCCATTTAAGTCTTAGAATACTTTATTCTGAATCCTGTTAGGAATTGTTTTTTTTTATAATTTAGTCAAAACTTTAAAAAAAATTATAAACTATGTATTATGTATATAATTTTATGTTTGATTTTGAATCGTCATTTGCAAATACTTTTAAAAAATAATCCAGTCTTGGGGTGCTACTTATTTTTTTTTCTTCTCATTTTGAATCACCTTTCGCAAATACTTCTTTTTTTTTGCAAAATACCCATTTTTATCAAATTTTATCTGTTTAATTTTTAATCACCATTCGCAAATACCTTTTCTGCAAAATATCAGTTTTGGGATAGTTATAATTTTGATATTTCATTTTGAATTACCATTCGAAAATGCATTTTTTTTGCAAAATATATAGTTAGGAGTATTTATAAATTTTATCTGCTTTATTTTGAAATACCATTTACAAATATATTTTCTTGCAAAATATTCAGTGTATAGTATTTATAAATTTAATATTTCTTTTTGAATCACCATTCTCAAATACTTTTTTTTGGAAAATACCTAGTTTGGGGTATTTATAAATTTTAAGTTTAATTTTGAATCGTCATTCACAAATACTTTTTTTCCTTGCAAAATATCAAGTTTTTGGGTATTTATAGAAGTTTGTATGTTTCATTGTGAATCAGCATTCGAAAAGTTTTTTTCCGTAAAATACCCAGTTTTTGGATATTTACCCAGGCCTTGGGTAAATACCCAAAAAATATTTACATACCCACTGGGTATTTACCCACCCCACATCACTGGTCAGTAAAAATTTCGTAAAAATACCAACTTCAATAATAAAATTTCAAGTGTAGAAGAACATATTACGTTCGATTATACCATCAAATTTTGCCAACTAATAGCCAAAATGCCTACTTAGGAAAAAATCCGGAGGGTGTCATCCCCTCTCTTTGCCACGTCCCTGAATAGATATAAGCAGTGTAAACAATGAATTTTCTTTCATTTGAGGAACGACGTCTGATTTTCTCAATTACAATCAAATTCCTCTCCTGCCACATTCATTGTCGTAAATCCAGAAGTTTTAAAGATCACCGAGATTAATCCGGGCGTGAGTTGGAAATGTGGGCTGTCCGGATGGATATTAATCCTCTTTATATTTAACTATATGGGTTAATTTAGAAAAGTAATTGTTGCTTTGATTTTTAAATGAAACAATAAAAAAGCAAGATCAGAGTTAAATAAGATTAGCTACTGTCGCATATTTTAAAACTAGAAGATTTGTGCCCGTCTAAGACAGGCTTTTAGCTTGCCAACAATATCTCAGATCTGACATTACGAATATTATTTTCTCATATGGATAATTTCAAATATTATGAATTTTTCTTATCTGGAAACAAGAAGGATCTTGCTTCTGACTTTGAAAAATATTTGATAAACTTTATGTTCTGCTTAACTGGAAATCAAATCTTTAGAATGAAGAATAGTTATACGTTTGAAGTTTCTTTGGTCTAATATTGTGTAACTTGACAATCAAGAAATTTTTTTAAAGAAAATTTATGAGTATAGTTAATGAAGAGACTTGTTTTGTGGTGAGGAGTCTCGCATCCAAAATTCACATTTTCATACGCTCTTCCCACTTTAGGCAGCACCTCAAATCTGGGGATGAGAACCTGCCGTATAAGTAAGTAGAGTCTCGCTTTCCGGCGGGATACAGTAACGGTGGGGGTTGAATAATCCCCCGCCGATGACGGGACGTACCTCTGTCTGAGGTGTCGTCGCATTCAACTGTCGTAATAAGAGCTATTATGCAAGAGCCACAGTGCGTGATTAATTGTCGTGGTGGCCGGGTCATTCAACGTAGTGCGCATGCCTAGGATGGGCGGAAAAATTTCTTTGTGATTTTTTCAAGCACTCGTAGATATCTCATTTTCTTTTACAGCTTACATTAACAGAACAGTTATAATCATTATTTATAAAATCTTCAAACAATTCTTTGTGTAATTTTTAAATTCTTGAAGGAGAAACTTAAATGTTTAAGAAATAAAAGTATAAGCGTACGGAATTTTCTAAATCAGAATAGTATATTTTTTCCCAAGGTAATCATAAGGGCATTTCCTTGATACTGAGTGAAATAAACACTATTTCCTCTTAAATATTTGCATGATATATTAATGCGATTGTTCTCAACAGGGTGAGGAAAATCTTGCATCTCGGTCATGGGTATATAACAATTTTTTGGATTCGTGGGACATTAAATATGAAGGCATGAAAGATCCCTCATATCCATTTATACGTCCCGAATCATCTGAAATACGCTTGCCACTTCCAGAGCTGCCACTAGCATTGCCTCAACCTTATAGCCAGTTCGCAAGTGAAGGTAAGTGAATGTGAAATTTGATAAGCTACTTTGCTTGGTAGGAAATATTCTTATTCATAAGTAATATTTCAGGTATATGTTGGAAAATAGTACTTCAGCACATTTCTTGCCAATTTGTTCCTATTGGAAACTTAATTACTTTCTTGTTGCTGAATACTAATGATGGAGCTGTTTATAACTGTAGCTGAATTGTTACTGAATGCTTCAGTATCAAATTAGAATTAACATTGCAAGAGTTTTTAGAGATGTACTGCTGAAACATTATTGAAATCAGATATACAAACTGTGTATTTAAACTTAAAGAATTTGGCTCCCTTACAGAGCTAACAGTTTGGCTCTAATTCAAAATATAAATAAACTCACATTCGTCTATCTAACTGTATTGATATATTTGTAACTGATTACTCGGCGAAGAGATGCGAAAGGAGAAAATTACACTTTTGCAGTCATGACAATAGGTCCTTTGTATTATTCTGTCATAATCCTTCCTTTAATTTTAACTTTAGAAAATGCTTAAATACTATTTCGAAAAGCAGCTTTCTCCAGGATGCTGATTTTAAGAGACTGTACTGTTTGTATTTTCCAAATATATTCCTATTGCATTACTTAAAGGAACTATAAAATTTTAAGAGTGGTCATTTGATGGAGTTACTTGTAGTCTAAACTACTATGTTATACCATATCGTTGTCATTCAAGCAAAAGTCACCCAGTCCATACTTTTTTTACAATGATTTTTCTGTTAAATTTTGCAAGAAGCAAAAACCTCGTTCAAGCTAAAGTCAAAAGATTGAAAACTGGATTTTTTAAATAGTGTCGATTTAAACATAATTCATTTGGAGACATGAAAAGAAGAAAAAAATATTTTACAGCATTTTACATCTTATGATTGGTTTGATAATGTTTAGATTATTGACATATAACAGTAACTAATGAATTGGAAATTGTAATCAATTTCAGTAATCCCTCGAAAAGCTTTTAGTGGACTTAGTGACTTTTGTTTGAACGACGACGAAAAATTAAGGGTTACATCTTCCTGAAAACTTAAAGTATTTTTTTCCTTCTTATATGAACAGTTGAAGAGGCATGTTTTCGTTCAAATTACCATAACGAGAACGTTTCTTATAACTTATTACTTGATGAGGAGATGAGAAAGGAGTAAATTAGCCTTGTGTAGTCGTGACCACAAGTTCTCTCAGGCTCGGTTTTCTTCTGTGGAAATTCTTTCTTCAATTAAATAATATATTTTAATGCTTCATATGAACATTTTGTTAAGTTTATTTCGATAACCAATTATCTTCAGACTCCTGACTTAGGGAAGGCTGTGCTTTTTGTATATTTACAAATGTGTGCGCACTAAATTACATAAAAAGACTATTAAATTTTCATTTTTTTTATTTAAAGGAGTTGCATTTGGTGTCAAGCACTAT
Source organism: Araneus ventricosus (assembly GCA_013235015.1). NCBI lineage: Eukaryota > Metazoa > Arthropoda > Arachnida > Araneae > Araneidae > Araneus > Araneus ventricosus. The sequence continues at coordinate 37,703 of BGPR01009625.1, forward strand.
TCGATATCATATCGTTGTCATGGAAGCAAGTCACTTAGTTCAAAACCATATTTTTGAAATGTTTTCAAATTAATTTGGATTCCTTATGATAAATACGAAAAATATATTTTTCGGCTTTTTGCCTCCTATAGTGATATTCAGAAGCTGGGTAATTTATTAATTGGAAATCCTAATGAATTGCAGTAAAGCCTCGAATTTTTTTTTGTGGTCTTAGTGACTCTTGTTTGAGAAAAGAAAATAAGTTGTCTTTCCGAAAACTGAAAATATATTTTTATTTTTAGATAAACCAGCTGCAGAGGTCTGTAAAACTCATTTCATTTGTAAGGGAGTACGTGCGGAAAATTCTAGTCTTCAGCTATTGACAGCATATCTTCAAACATTTAAAAAGGCGACCAGGACAGCTGAACTAAGGCGAGGAGCAGAAGCACATATAACCCCTGATGTTGTACATGTTCTATCAAAGACTGACAAGGCCCAAAGGATAAGACAATCTAAAAATGTAAAGCCGAAGGATACTAATAAAAGAAGAATTGACAATTGTACAAGAGAAAGAGAACGTCGAAATAACATAAATGACCTCTTTTCTTTTTTATGTCATGTATTACCAGGGAAGTATTTGAGAAAAGGGAAAAAATCTTCTCGGATTACAAAGAAACAAATTTTGGAAGGTGTTCTACAATGTATTTCAGAAGAGAGTTTAGCTAATAGTTTGTACAAATCGCTGTACTGTCGAAACAAACTCCTCCGAGAAAGATTGCTAAAAGAACACTAAAACGTGTTAAGAAGCAAAAATGATTTTAAACACCTAAGTATTCACTGTCGATATTCATTATTAGAAATGGTGTGATATCATGTATATTGTTGTTCTTTAGTTTTTTTATTAATAAATGTATGTCAGTTTTAGTTGCTTCTGGTCATTATAGTTTTTGCTGGTATTAACATTTACATGAATGTATTATGTCGAGGCTTCATTTCTTAACAGATTATTACCGTAAGTGGTTAAACTTTCACGAATAATGTTCAATTTTTAAATATCTATTTCAATGTTTATGGTGCGTTCTAATAGTCGAATTAAATTACATGTAAAGTTACAAAAATCTAGTTTTAATTGTACAGTATAAGGGATTGAAATTTTTCGTGCTTTATGGAAAATATTATACAAATGATATTCTCCTAAAATTTACTTTTACCAACTCTGAATGCAATGAGATAAAATACTTTTTTATATGTATAATAATAAATGATAGAATGAATAAAATGCTTACTATAATATGAACAGATGAAATCTATATCTTGTGGTAATGATCTCAAAGAAAAAAATGCGAAGTAATTTAAACATTGAGCGCTGAAATGCAGTGGAGTTAGATAATTGATGAAAGTTGTCTGTGAACAATCGCAACTTTTTCCGGATTTAAGCAAAGTCATGATGTGAGATTTAAAAAAAAATAGAAATACCTCATTTAAGTATGAATGAGTTTTTAACTGAAATTAGAATTTAAATGTCTGTTGCTTTTGAGAAATAATTTACAATATTTTCAAATTCATAATTGTAATAGTTAATACTTTCGAAAAGTTCAATCGACATAAATATTTTGCTTCAGAAAAAGCAATTCAAAATATCTGAAGTTTCTTTGAACTAAAAATAATTCAATTCTACTTAATATCGTCGATGTGCCATTAGAGGTTAAGTAATTTAGGTTTTATTGCAATAGAGAAAGATTTGTCCGAGGAAATTACTTAGATGACATTATTGACCAACTTGCAAGCAAGAAAGTGAGGAGAGTGTAATTTTATTTAATATTTTATTTGTGGAACAATTATGATGCATGTAACGTTTACTTTTCAAATTGTTTCACTATGTACGCATATTCATATTTCGTTTTCTTATCAATATCTTTAACAGGTGTGATGTGAAGAAATAGACTTTTGCTAAATTTTGTTTTTTCGAGAATATGAGGCGAGTCTTTTTCCAGAAAATTAAGTCTGTAATCGACACTTGCTTTAGATTAGGAATTCTGCTGATAAATTAATTAAAATTGTCGCCGTTTCGTTAAATACGGCAGACAGGGTTTTTTCCCTATTTGCTAAGGAAGTCATTCTCACGAAAAGGTGCTTTTTACAGTCCCGGGAAATAAAAATTAGAAAGTGCAACAAATGTCCTAATATTTTTGTTCAAATCCATAATTTAAGTTTTAAGAAAGCATTTTTCAATGAATATAAAATAAAAGTTCCCTCCGAGGACGTCCCACTATCTGAAACACAAGATAATTTTTACTGATACTAAAACAATTAAGAATTTGTTTACTTGTTTTCTTCATTATTAGCTAATTTAAAGTCCCTAGTTACGGTCTAACTTAATATTTTTTTAAATATATAACTTTTACTTAAGAAATAATTTTTTTTAACTTTGTCACTGGAAAATTAAGTTTCTCCCCATGGACAAAGAAAAAAACTTTAAAAAATATCATAAATGGCAACTCATGTCAAATAATCATGAGAGAGTTTATAAGAGAGGCAGAAAATTCGTTCTCTAATGAAAATATTTTCGTTCAATTGCGAATTTATATAATATATCTCAATTTATTAGTTCCATTTAGAGCTTGGTAAAGTTATCAGCGTCCACTCCGTGGACATCATAAATAAGTTAAGAAAAATCGAATTTATAATTAAAATACAAAATTTTGATATGTTTAGTGCTGAATTTAATAAAAAATAAGTGTACTACTTTAGCCAAGTAGAAACCAAAGCACTTAAAAATTCAAAACTTAGATTTTGTCTCTTCCGTGGACACGGCCTCTCCACAGAGAGGATGGCGTTGTCAATGAAAGAGACAAAATCTCGAAAATCATGATACAGTTAGATAAATTAAAATAATATGAATTAAGAGTTCTTTAGTAGATATTTTTTATGAAATTTAATGATTTTCTTTTGTATTTAAAAAAATTAAAATTGATATTATATTCTCGAAAAGAATTAAGGTAAACAATTCATATAGAATATTTATAACATTAAAGCGTCAATAATGTATTAAAAGCATTTTAATAGCTAAATTTATTTTTAGGAAAAATCGGAATATCCAAAAATGAAAAGACAAAAGACCTACTAGATTGTTTATTAATAAATAAATACATATGATATTCCTTATCTAGTACACAATTGGTTATACTTTCCTGCAAAATGTTGACTGTCATTTTTTTTAACTTGTTTGTAAATATTATTTAACTAATGCACAGTCAGTGAGATTATTTAAAAAGTACTATTTATTTTAAAATGTCAATTTTTCTTGCGCTGGTTTTTAATAACTAATTTTATTGTTTAATTACAAGAAATAAAGATGTACCAAATCTGTCCGAGAATTAGTCAATTATGCTTTCGTTTAAAATGTAAAAGTTCCGTTGAGAATCAGGTCTCCTTCGTAGACAGGTCAAAGATTTTAAAACCAAAAAAAAAAAAAAAAAGAAACAGTGAAAAATAAAATAGAAAACGTGACCACTAATATAAGGTTATTTATGAAGCTAAAACGGAAACATCCATGCAATTTTTAAGATTCTTTACATACTTTTGTAAAATAATTTTTTTTAGCGGTTTGTACCTTTTCATGAGATTGACCCATTAAAGAAATTGAGGACATTTTTAATTTTAAATACAAAGGTTTAGAAAATGATTGAAGGTATTATAGAGTGAGGGGTCGGCTGCGTGATGGCGGCTGTGCATCTCATGTTGGTCCAGAAGGGGGAAAGAGAGAGGAAAGGCGTGGGTGTTTATCTTTTGAGAGCGACTCTAGGTCTTCTACGATTACGATTACTGCGAGGATTGGAACTTGCACAGAAAAAGAGCCCTTGAGTAAGCCAGGGGTTCCCAAACTCTTTTCTCTCGCGTACCCCTCGATTAGTCTTTTTATTTCGCGTACCCCTACTGCCATAACTAACCCCCCAACTACCTCTCGATGTAAAGAAGTTAATAAAGTTAAGGGCTTCTGTTAGCTTAAGAGTCAAATGACTCGAATTAATAACGATTGCTTGACTTACATTTGATTTCGCATTTTATTCCACTAATAAAGTAGTATTATAGTTCAACACTAAAACAAATGAAACCAGTATTGTAATAATTTAGTATTAACTTATAGAGATACACTATAAAAAATATCCGTTTTTTTCCCGGACTTTCTCCGTATATTTGACGGCTTAAAGCTGTTTTGTTGACAAAACGGTTTTTCACCGTTTTTCGCTCCAGCCATAAACGGTTTAAAACCGTTAGTTCAAATTCTATTTTTCGTCATACGGTATTGCTTTCCGTACGATAACTTTCCCTTTTCTTAAATGTAATTTTATTGCATTCATTTCATGTTTTTAATAGGGTTCCATTTCCGTAACCTTAAAACATGTGTTCTGGCAATAGTTGATTTTTACACCACTAGGTGGCGCCACTAGCGCTATAGTGACTTTAAAACTCAAATAGATTATTTTTACTTTATTTTATGAAGTCTCCGGTGGTCTAGTGGTTAGAGCGACTGCCTTTTATTTCTATGAACGCGGTTTCGATCCCCGGCTCGGAGAAGATAGAAGTTTTGTCATCATCTTGCATCGAAATCGTCCAAGTAAGTTCAATTAAACTAATTGAAATTAATAATTAAGCCTTGCTTAATTAATATTCCTAATTGATAATACACATCAGCACATTTCAACTCAACTCGAACAGAAGGAGAAAAACAACTCAACTCAGTCGATGACGTCACTTACTTCGATGACTTAATTTTTACGGAGAAAACTTGATTTCTTACGGCAAAAAACCGTTGTGCCTACGGATTTACTTCGTAACTTTTACGGTTTTGCACAACCAACCGAGCTGCCAGTTTAAAACCGTAAATTTTACAGGATTTTTTTTACAGTGTAGCAAATAAATACACATCGTGATAAACAACTATTCAGGTGGAAGAAAATTCAATGTAATCCTTGAGTGTGTCATATGGAGCTGAGTTTTATAAAATTGGGTTCAAATGAAGACGGATATAACGTTATGTCTGGGGCTGTGAAAACGAAACGTCAATCAATTACCAGGTTTCCTTTTCTTTCCTTTTTTCTTATTTCGAAAATTAGCTTTAGGACTTGCTCAGCTTTCACATTCACTTTTCACAGGAAACAATATTCAATAACTTTTAATTCCTTATGTTTTCTTGTTATCGCCATATCCAACTTTGATTTCACGTTCCCACAGGGGTACGCGTACCACAGGTTGTTAACCTTTGGTGTAAGCTTTTCCACAAAATCACCAAATCCATTTAGGCATTTGTCTGAACGCAGGCCGAACCTGTTTCAAACCTAAGATGAGATTAAAATGAAATTTTTTTAGCATGTGTGTGTGGGGGGGCGACTGCATACTTTCGCCCCACCCCATGAGTCGCCTTCACTTGTACAAAAAACAAATAAAACTCATCCCTCAGACATTCCGACAATCAAGGCCATTATAATATCATAATATGAAATGTTCATTACGAAAAAAAATATGTTAAAATAAATTTAAAAAATTATTGTAAAATTATTGATTGAATATAAAGTCAAAACAACGCCAAAAATAAAGTTGGGATAAAATGAAAAATTTTAAGGTGAAACGCTTTGTTCTTCAAAATTGTCCATTACGGCATCACTGGTCAAAGATTGAAATGGAGTTTTAGGAAATGGCAACCCTGGTCAAAGACTGAAATAAATATTTAGGAAAAATTCATTTTATTATCTAACAAATAAAAATACTTCTGAAAAATAAAAGCACTTCTCTTCCTGGTCACTATTTCAGAAGATGTGTGGGGGGCAGTGGCGGACTGGGTCTGAAAGTAGCGGTTGCCAGCAGTCAATGGGTGCCCACTCATTTCAAAAATGAATTATTTTCTATCTATATATATTTTTAAATTTTATTTATTATAAATATAATCAATTAAAATCAATAAATGGACATGATATACTATATAAATTATTATATATTGTTATTGTCTAAAAAGCTGTTATATATACTAGTAGTTTTGTGAACAATAGACTTCGCTCCTCCCGCCTCAAAAAAAATCTGCTCTTCGTTTCAGTCTTTAAAAGTTTATTTATTAGCCATTTATTTTCAGAATTCAAATTATTTGTGCAAGTCTCTGCTTTTATCGTTCTTAATTAAAGTAAAATTAAATTTCTGATTTTATCAATATTAACAAAATCACAATAAAATGTAATTTGTTATTATTAGAGGTATCTCTGTAGGCATTGTGAACGGAGTTTGGTTTGGATACAATCGTTGGAAAAACATTTAACATTACATGAAACGCAACCATTTAAGCGACCACCATCTTGAAACTGAATAAAAATATAAAAATCTTTACACTTACGGTCCTTTTCGCCGACATCAAAGAGCATTCATGCCAAATTCAAAGAAAATCGAACAACACGTTTGATCGTGAAAGAACAAATTACAGACAAACAGACTGTATTAGACAAGTCAGTAAATTACTGACAAACAAACTGTTTTCACTCGAAAGGTCTAGTGGAAACAGGACCTCGCTTCTCTAGTCAATTTACTAATTGTAGTATACATGTATTGTTATACATTATTGAAAGTAAGAATTACCAAATATAAAAACAAATTTATGATTGAATTTTAAATAATTTTTGGTGGGTGCGTAGCTTACTCTTATTTTGGAACTGTGCTGTTATTTTGAGAATTTTTTAACCAAACTGACATTATAGAACTAACCTTGTACCAATTTCAAGAATTTTAAAGAATACTTCTTACTTTAAAAGACTAACAACTCAAAAGGGCAGAACTCAGTAAGCGATTGAGTTTACTAGATGGTATGTCAATAATTACTTCTGCATTCAAATCATCTAACAAATACTTTGCAATAGATAGCAATATACAGAGAGTTCCACGTTCTCTCTCTCTTCAGACAATGAATTTCTATATCTGTTCTTTATCTTTAACTTTGAAAAACAGAATTCACTAATATCATTAGATCATTCATTACGAATACTAATATTATTACAAATACACTGTGATATAAAATGTGTGTGTGTAAAGTTCTTTTAATATATTTTCAATCGATGCAGGGCTATTAAGAACAGAAAAAGTAAAAACAAGCATAATGGTCGGCACAATATAGAAACCCACTTAACCATAATCGGAACTCTTAGCTAAACTAAATCTAAATAATGATATTATTCCAACTAAATTCTAATGAAGAGAAATACTCACAGATAATTAGTATTTATTAGTTATTAAGCAGTTATTCTTAGTATTGGGATTATAATCCCTCACACGCGTTGTTTACTTTACCCTTTGATAAAACAATGAGTGTATGGATATACTAATATTTAATCATATTCGGTGGCGATCTTAGCAAAACGGTTTGCAAGCTCCACAGAGAAGGAGTACTTCTTCTCTGCGACGAGATCATTTCCTGGCTTTCCAGTATATTTTGACCCAGATGAGACTGACAAGACTTTGAATTCAGAAATTTAATTTTGGATATCCTACAAATTTGTATTTGGTTTTAGTACTTTTTACTTTCTCGTATACGAAGTATACAAAGAGAAAGTATTGTAATCGTCAAAAAATTCGAACTCGAGATTTTGACGAATCTCCACGTTTTAGACCTCCCTGAGTCCGAAAAACACAATTTTGGAATCATGTCTGTCTGTGAACACGATAACTCGAAAACTATTACAGCTACGGGGATGAAATTTGGTATGTGGTCTTTAAACGTAACTTGTAGGTTTCTATCAAATTTTGGACAAAATCTGTCAAGTCTGTCTATCTGTACGTCCGCGGTCATGTGAACACTATAACTCAAAAACTTGAATAGCTAGATGGATAAAATTTGATACACAGTTTTATCGTCATGAATGTAGGTCCGTATTAAATTTTGGGCCAAATCCGTCAAAAAGGGGCGTTCAAATTGCATATTCAATTTCTTTTCATCCAATTCTCATGCGCAAAAGTACTGGTAGCAATCTGTTATTGTTGTAAATTTTATTTACAACAATAAATAATGTTCTCAAACATGAATTGTAACGATTTTTTTATTGTTGCAAATCAAATTCAAACCGATCTCATTATTTCAGCAAATCTTTTATTTACGCGCTTTTGCAATTGTTACGATTGTGGTAGTATAAATTGTTTTCTTGGGAATTCAATTCCAAAGCAGAATTTTCGCTATTTATTTATTTTTGCCTATTTTATCGCACCTGCTTAATAAGTAATATTTAATTAAGTAATATTTTTTTGAAACGTGGCAACAGATATTTGATTTCAGGTTTATTGGTTTGTTTCACTTTCTCGTATACTAAGTATACAAAGAGAAAGTATTGTAATCGTCAAAAAAAAAATTCGAACTCGAGATTTTGACGAATCTCCACTTAGAAAGTATACGAGAAAGTTTAGGGGAGACCACTCCCGCTGGTTAAAGCAGGGGTGGAAGACAAACTCTCAGTGGTGAGTATGATTATGACTTCGTTCTTCAAGGTCCACCCTACCGTAAAATCAATTCTAACAGTTCGCTCTTCATAGCAGGATTAAATTAGTTCAAGCTAAGGCAATGAATTGATAGCCGCATAGCATATTATTTTTAAAGATACACACCACGAATTCAAAGTTCCCACCAAGTTTAATACCAATAAATTTCTCACCCACAAGGTTAAAATCAATTTTCCGAGTAAAATAACGAAAATATTATGAAAAATGTTTGATTTTAAATTTTTTAGGTTAAATTATTCTTATACGGTTTTAGCGACAAAGCGTGAAGGACAAATGTTGTCCATTATTATGGTATTTTTTGTAAGAGTGAGGGAAGAAAATGCTTTTAATGATTGTTAGTTTAGTGATTTGTAGTAATAATATTTTAGTAATTTGTCATTAAATTTATATCATTACAAAAATAATTTTTTGAATTTCTAAAATAATGAAAAATAATTCTTCTGAAATGAGTTTTAATGATATCACTGGAAAAACAACAAAATCTTGCTCAATTTTTACTAACTGAAATTTTAATTAACTACTGGACTTTGAAAAGTTGACAGTGATTCTCCTTTTGTTTTGAAGAGCACATGTGAAAAATGCCATCAAGTTTGGACAAAAACTGTAGGTTTTTTCAAAAGACGAACAATTCCTCTTTCATATAAAGAACTAAACCTTTGTACTAAATCAATTTCAAACAAGACAGTTGAAAACAAGAAAACTAAGTTATAGCTGCATTTTATTTTTTTAAGCAATAAAATCTAACACGAAGTATCAAAGTGTTATTTCTATGTTTTACTTCTGATTATGCTTTTGTATGCAAATGTCAATAAATAATAAAAGAGAATGTATGTGTATGTTGTTGTCTGTCTGTTGATGTTCTACAGTCCGTTGAATCTAGAGCCACCAAATTTGGTACTAACATACTATAAGAGTGTAGAAATATGCATCTCGGAAAGTTTTTAAATTTTAATTAATTAAAAATTAAGCAAGAATTGGGAATTTTTTCAACTATAACTAAAGAAATATTATCACATAAAAATAATTTTTACACATTATTAAATTTCAAAATTTTTATCTTTCAATATGATGCCAGTTTAGTTCCTGTGCAATTTTTTCCTTAATTTTGCAATTTTTAAAAAATATTTTTAAGCATAATATTTAAAAATACTTTGAAATGTTGTAATGAAAGTCAACCAACTTTCATTGCTTCAAATCAATAAATCTTATATTTGTCTCCTGATAAAGAAGAAGCATGATATATAATTATATTTTCATCTTATCGATATAAAAACTTTTTGAAGCAATAAATTGAATTCCATTTCACCAGTTTTTTAGTCTAATTTTTTCTTTCCTCATTACTTCAAATAAATTTACTTTTTAGACATATTTACAATATTATTATGATAGATTTAATTTTTAGCAATGATCTTAACTCATCTTTCCTGTTACGTAAAGAAAGTTTTTCCTGGAGATTATATTATTCATTTTGTGTTTAATTAGGTTAAATATTCACTCTATAATTAGCTTAATAAAGTGTAATTTTTGCAATTTAAATTAAAATTATGCTTGACCAATAAAAAAAAAATAACTTCATTGACTCTCAAGATTTTTACCCTTTTTTTATCTGCTAAATGTAAAAACCTAAGTCATTAATTTCATAAGATGCGAAACATACTACATCAAAATTTAGTTCAAATATTAATACATTTCCTGTCCACTGTTTTTTGATTTTTTAACTAATTTATTTCTTGGTTTTTTTTTGTAACAATTAATGGCTTCAGTTTACCAAAAATTAAATAAGTTGATGAATTTAAAGTTGACTGGCATAATTTAATCCATACAGTTAATAAGATGAATTATTCAGCTGTTCGCCGCTGTCGGTATTTAATACTAGAAAAGCAATGTAGAAAGCAATGGAGAGGGAAAATTTGAGTTCACCTAAGTCTTTTTTTTTCCTCTCTCTTTTTCTAAGATATGCAATGCATTTTTTACCCTTTGTTGATTGAAAACAGGAATACCATTCCCCACACCAAAGAAGCCCCCCCGCCGGATGGGCCCCACCTCTAAGAAAAAGGAGAGTGTCCCATTTTCACGGATGCCATTTTGTCAAATTACATGATTCCCCCCTCCCCTTGTAAGTTTCAGAGGGTCCGAAGTGAAGTAGACTATTTTCTTTGTTCGCTCCTCCGTCAGTTTTATTACTAAAAAAAGCACTAACAACAAAAAGAATGTTATTTAGACATTTTCCAAGGACCGCTCTTCCGTCTTGCCGGGGGTGATATGAGTGGTCATTGCGTCCCGACCTTGCATAGAAAGAAAAGGTTGTGTGAAGAACATAAAACTACTTGCTATTTTGATTGCTTCAGAAAAGACGCAGGAATTTCTCTAGAAAAAAAATCTTCCCTTTCTCTCTCTTTCACATACACAGATCCTGGGGACCCATATCAGCTTATCTTTAAGGGGCCCACTTGCCATCGGGCAAGCTGGTAACCTGGCCAGTCCGCCACTGATTCTAATTACCAATTTTAAGTTTCATTTATATTGCGCAATCATTATAATTCGGGTTTCTTTTTTATTCAGACAATTCGATTAAGGAAAAAAATGCAAATCTGGCAATGAGTAAAGCATATTGACACTAGTCCGCTGATATGTTCATTTCATCAATTATTTCTTTCATGGCATCTTGTTTTAAGTACTTTCTGTAATGGTCCTTATGTTTCGGGTACGAGAGGAAAGATTTGGTTTTCTTAAATTTCTCCAAGTTTTAGTAAATTTCCTTCTAACCCTTCCATAATAATTTGAAGAAAAAAGGTGAAAGATATTTATGCAGTAGTTTGAAGATTTGATCGACCTAGCAGGCTCGAAGGAGGTTCACGGGAAAAGACGAATTACACTCGAACACGTCCCAATTTGAACTATGGATCCCTTTGCATTCACCGAAAAATTGACAAGATTTGTTCTGACAAAACCGGTTCATGAAAAGTTCGCAGAAACCTTTCACACCTACGAACCAGTTTCTCGCGAGCTGTTCTCAAACCATTAGGCACGCAAGTGTATATGTTACGGTTAATACGATTAATTGGTTATTATGAATAATAACCATTTAAAATGATTAATGTATTTAACACACTGGCCGGTTAGTATTAATAATTACCATGTAAATGTGAGAAAGAATTTATCACACTTACCGGTTATTAGTCATAATAACCGATTAATCACATTAAACCGCAACATATACACGCGTTAAGAGATTTAATTGAAATCAAGCACAGAAAATATTACTTGAGAACTAGCTGATTGCCAAAGACAGCTAGTTGATAATAATATATTAAACCATAAATGCATATTTAATGTATGAGTATTCCTATATTTATTAATTTTATGTGCTATAATAAAAAAAATGTAGGCAATAAATATGCGTGTTATTGTAGAGAATTTAAGTCAAGGACACTGAATCCATATATCCCTGAAAAATGTACGGGCCTAGCAAAGATGAGTCTATTTCTCTGTATCTCTAACTGAGAACAGGAAGCAGAGATACTTCTAACTAGTCTGTTTGCTGCTCCTGCCATTACTTGTAATAACTTCTGTGCCGTTTTATTTATAAATTTCATCACTGGGGGAAAGTTTAGATGCTTTCTCAAATCATTACTTCTCATTTTCTGTAATAGGTTTGACATAGGTTTTATGACAGTGTGCGACAATTACATATATTGCTCTAGGCAATAGCCCTAGGTAGAGGAGAACCATGCCCCGCAATTTAACTTTGTAAGCTCTTATAAATTAAAAGATAATTATGGCCTTGAAAGAGTGAAATTCGTTGGCTACTTTTTAAAGTAGCCAATCGAGCTATCTACAACCTACAGGTCAAGAAGCTGCAACCCTGATTCATTCTTTCAAACTTTCCCTCCTACTCTCCCGTCATCCATTCAAAAGTAATCTTTTCCCTTCCCCATTCAATACCATTCTTTCTTTCCAAAAGAATATAGTTTATCATGCTACAGATGTTAAGCCCACAGAATAAAGGAATGAATCATGAGTCAATTCAAAGTCCAAGCATGTCATAAATCTATGGTGCCGCTGGCCCAACTTTGCGACCTCAATACTTGCCAAACCAGTTTCCTTCAAGCTATTTCACTTTTGAGGAGGGTGCATAGCATATCCGGCTTCAATCCCTTTCCCTTTCAACAGTTCTCCGTCTGTGCATTGTACTCATCTGTTTCAGTAACCAGTACGAGTTTGGCTTGCTTTTATGTTGGTTGGTTCTTCCTTGTAATAGATGTGGCTACTCTAGTTTTGTGGACTGCAAGCTACCGTAACTGTTGCGAGACAATAAAAAAAAGTTCGTAGAATCCTCTGTGTTGAAAGATATTTGATTTGAAATTTTCGCATTTTTGATAGCATTTTTCAATGATGGACATTGAAACGATATTTTTAAAATCTCAAATAAACCGATATCTCAATAAACCGATGATCCCTATTAAATTTATAAATAGTGTTGAAAGAGTAATTGAATACAGCTTTATTGTTCAAAAATCTGTCACACACCTGGATCTAAGCCTTGGTGAATTCTCAGGTTTCAAAAGGAAAATTCAGAAAAGAAACAACACGTTTGCCAGTAACTTAAATTGTAGGATGGCTGCTGAGAAAAATGCAGTCCTTACCGAGGAAGCTTGCAGAAAACGTTCAGCTCCCGATCGAAAATTACTCTACGATTTCCATTTAGATGTATCCAAGGAACTTGAATTGAGCCTCAGAAGCGCAAGTAATCAAGACATTCGGCCATGTTATTCCAGTAGTGTTCTCATAAACAAGATTGTGTTTGAAACCCATAAATATGAGATTTTTTTCAATCGAATGCTATCGGAAGTTCTTAGAAAAACTAATCAAAAAGTGAAATTTATTCATCAGATTTCAAAAATGGCGAAATGTATGAAATTCATTTTAAAAAATAAATACATTCGTGATGAAGGTTTAAATGTGTTATATTTTCAAGGCTCCGATTCGACCGTTGTTGTAGACTTCTTGACAAGCATGAAATTCATTGATGGACATTTTTTTTCTCTATTCATGGATGTCTTTGAATTTGTTTTGTACAAGACAAATCAAGCAAGATATAATTTGTGGACGCTTCCTCAATGCGAAATGATTAACGCCTCTATTTATTATCGTTTGTTTATGAGGACAGAAGCCCTTCTTCAATATCGTGATGGTCCCATATTTTGCAACAAATTGTATGATAAACTCAAAAGAAGTATAATAAGGTAAGAATTTTCAATAATGTTACTTATTAAGTTTATTTTATTTTTTAAAATGTTTTCCTTGACATAATATTTATGAGTTTCTTAGAAATTTCTTTTTTTTCCACGATCAAGTAAATAGGCACTGGAAATTCAATTGTATATCCTCTTTAATATAAGTCAGATCTATTTTAATGTTTTGTTGCAGGTGTTTGAAATTATGCAACTTTAGATTCTAAGACAGGAGTCTTAAGTCCTTCAAAATAAATAACTAGAGAATTCAAGTATCTCAAATGTGTGCGGCCGAGAACTTGTAGTAGAACGTAGATAATTCATAAGTTTTGAATTCGAATTTCTCGGTAACTCAAATAGCTTCCCACTAACAGATCTTGAATAATAAAACTTAGTTTTAAAAATGGGCATTTCATAAAAAATATTCACCTGGCAAATACTTAAAAGGCTATAAAAGGTTAAATAAATTATTCTTTTTAAAAAAATAAACTTGAGTTGTACGAAAATGATACGCTGTATGCTTAACGATTGATATTTTCATTATCACTCTGTGTTAGATTGATAATTCTTTCAGTGCTATTTTATGAATTCTGCTTTGTTTGAATAATTGCTGTTACCTTCTTATCTGCTTGAATAATTGCTGTTACTTTCTTATCTGCTTGAATAATTGCTGTTATTTTCTGCTTTGTTTGAATAATTGCTGTTACCTTCTGCTCTGCTTGAATAATTGCTGGTTGCTTCTGCTTTCTGTTATAAATAGTGTTTAATGTCCCGATGTTGACTACTTCTGATCTCTCTAAAAGATTTTTGATACATTATTGGAGAAATTATCAGGATTATTTGTAGGAATAAAACCTTTTTTCATCGTCTAGTCATCATTGAACTATACTATTAAATGTATTGAGTTTAGTGCATTTATTTATGGTTTAAGATATCAAATTAAAAGCTGCTATTTAAATTTTTAAGAAAGATTTATAGATTTCTTCGTTTTCTTTCAGGTTTCAATCCTGGGAACTCTTTTTATTGTTTTTTTCCCAACGAAAATGATTGATCGTTAAAACCTACAACTGGCTATTATGTTTTTAATAGGAAATTTTGTCTGTTAGTGAGATAGAAAAGATGCCGATACATTAATTTTAATGTTACATTTGTTTGAGCGCAATTTATTGTAGGACAAGCCTTAGTAATCTTTCAATTGACATTCTTTCGTGATAAGTTGCACAAGCTTCGAAAAAGACATATGACCAAGATGGTTTGCTAATTTTTATGCTAATTCAGTTGATTTTTAACGCTGTAAAGAACATTTTAAGAAAATTAGAATAGCAAAGAAGTTTCATTTCAATTTGGCTACATGAGCAAATTCTGCTTTAGTGGTTCTAGGCCTATTTTTTTACTATAATACATGACTTTTCGAAAGAATATGTTTCCCACATAGCTTTAGCAGCATTATATTTTACTATTATACGATGAAAATTGATTTATTTGAAGATTACGTTATTTATTATAACAGATTTTGAGAAGAGATACATAGAAGTAACAGGCTTATGGTTAAGGGGGCATACAACTGTTAAACCTCTAAAATTTTTGATTGTATGAAAAAAATATACATTATTTCCCTGTCTTTTCTGAACAATTTAAAAACATCCTCGTTAAAAAATTCCATAATCATGAAAGTTATGTAGGAAAACGTATCAGCTCTTCAATATAAACATTGAATAGGGCCATATCTTTAAAGCTCTATATCTGAAAATGTGTTTTTTTTTATATTGGGAGCACGATATCTCAAGAACTATCGAATATTTTTACATAAGATTTTTACCGAATATGTATTTTGTTATGTTCTGAAAATTGAAACACATTTTTGTACATATTTCTCCAAAGAAGTTTTTTAAGGGAGGGGGGTTAGAAAAGTTGAAATTTTAACTATTTTTAACATTTTTATTTTAAATTGGTATATAAAATACAAATTAAATTTAAATGTTAATTAATTGAGGTTCAGTTTCTTAAACAGACTGTTTGAATTACTTAGATACCCAAAATATTGCGTTTATACTAATATTTTATCCGTAATCATGCGCGCAAGGTGCGACTATCTGATTTTTTCTCCAAAAATTATACCCATATTTATTACTCTCTTAAATAAATACTTACCAATATGAAGGTTTGGAAATGTGCGTACTATAAGAAAAAGAACATATATTTTTCTAGAAAAAAAAGTGAGTTTGTGAATTGCAGTGTTTTAGAGATATAATCTATCGGATTTGACAGTTTTCCACCATTTTTTCGAGGTTTAAGAGTCGTATATCCCCTTAACGGGCATAGGGTTCCAACTCCCCTTAACGTTTTGTCCCCATGGGCAAGGCGTAGCAAGACTAAGTCGCGTTTTCGAAGTTTTTTCTCCCCAGTCATCATTACAGCCTAACAATGTAAATGGCATCCGGAGAAAGTTGCTATTCCAATAACCTATTATCATATTCTTCTTTAAAAACTGACATAAAAATATTAATGTTTTGACTCCATGGTGCTCTCTATGACTGGCCAAGGAAAATTCATAACCCCCTTTCTCCCTGGTCGCTATGATACTGGTTTAAAGTGGGAATTATTTTTATCGCTTTTTCATTGAATGCATTGTACAGCTTTAACGACCTCGAGTGAGTTACGGGAATTATAAGCCTATTCATTTGCAATCGCCGAGGATGATGATGATGAAGCTGTTTGAGATGTATGCTCGCTCCTTGGCTGCTTTATCTCAAATTATCCTTAGTTCAAAATTCTGAGAAAAACAAAACTTAGAAAAATTGAAAAAGTAAATGAAAAATTAAGAAAACATGGTCTGAATCAAAGATTATCGTGGATATGACGTAAAAATTTTTGAATGGCGAAAACCTTCTTTTTGGAATGTATAGAGAAATCAAAAATCCATGGAAAAGAAAGTGGGACCCAGCTAAAAAAAATCTGCAGAAAATCTGCAGAAAAAATCTGCAGAAAATCTGAAGGTATTTGGAACATGTTTTCTTCAGATTTTCTACAGAAAAAAAATGCAGAATATCTGAAGAAAACTATGTTAAATACCTTCAGATTTTCTGCAGAAAAAAAATATGTTCCAAATACCTGCAGATTTTCCCACAGTCAAGGTTTAATTATTAATTTCAATTATTATTAATTTAATTTATGAATAAACTTACTTAAACGATTTGGAATGTGACGAAACTTCAAGCTCTTGTCTGGGATTCGAACCCGCGATCCTATAAGCAGGCGCGCTACAGGCAGGTGTCCTGACCACAAGGCCACGTCGGCATACGCGAGGTGGGGATAAATTAATCTATTTAAGTGATAGTGTCACCATGGCTCTCGTGGCGCCATCTATTGGTGTAAAAATCAACCAAGGTCAGAATATTTGTTTCAAAAGTCGTAGACATGTGTAACAGATGAGATTAGTAATATTTTTGTTCCATAATTTAGATTCTCAGTTTCAATAAATTCATTTTCACCTTCTATATTTCTGGGAAGCCTTCTCTCCATCCAAAGGGCGAAAGCTCCACTTTTTCTTTCTTTTTCGAGGAAAATAGCTAGTCAGAAAGACAGTTGGAAAACTAATTGAAAATTAATTCAATTATGGGGTAAAAGTTTAAAATAAATATTTGAGGTTTTACCATTTTAAAGATTAATTTAGAATTCATTTTTTCAGTGTCATATTTAAAAAATTTAGTCCTAAGACATTTTTCCATTGGGAAATTTTTTGAAACTCCTGTCTGCTATAGAATTAAACAATAATGATAATTACATTCTAATTTTGTTTTATATCCATTGGAAAATAGAGCTGCAATATTAGAGAATATGGTGCAAAATATGTATTTATAGAGAAATGCAGATATTATGAAAATGCAGTTAAATCTTCAAAAAATCAACAGATATTGGTCGAGTTTAATGATTTTGTGAAAATATGCTAAATAACTGCAAATTGAATTAAAGACAAAATGCAAAGTCTTACAAAATCTACAGGATATTTAAAGAAAAAAATATAAATACATTTTTTGCAGATTTTATGCAGATTAAAATGAAGAAAAAAAATACAGATTTTTTGTTGTCTTATAAAATCTGCAGAATATTTAGAGAAAAAAAATAAAAAATAATTTTTTTGCAGATTTTATGCAGATTAAATTGAAGAAAAAATGCAGATATTTTGTTGTCTTATAAAATCCGCAGAATATTTAGAGAAAAATATAATAAGAAATTTTTTTGCAGATTTTATGCAGATTAAATTGAAGAAAAAATGCAGATTTTTTCTGTCTCCAAAAAATCTGCAGAATATTTAGAGAAAAATGAAATAAGAAAATTTTCTGCAGATTTTCTGCAAATTAATTTGAAGAAAAAATGTAGATTTTTTTTTTCTTCAAAAAATCTGCAGAATATTTAGAGAAAAATATAAGAAGAAAATTTTCTGCAGATTTTCTGCAGATTAATTTGAAGAAAAAATGCAGATTTTTTCTGTCTTCAAAAAATCTGCAGAAATCTTTAAGAAATCTTCAAAAAAAGAAATTTTCTGCAGATTTTCTGCAGATTTTTTTTAGCTGGGGAGGCAGCCCTTCTCCGCATGAAAAAAATTTCTTTGATGTTCAAACCGTTGACATTGAAAAAGCAAATGCTCCAGGGTTTCTTCAACTTTGCATGAAGTGCATAATGATGTAGATGCGATTTGGAATCTGAAAAGTTTAGCACTGGTTGGATACGTTTTGGTACGGAACCGAGAAATTAGGACATCATTCTTGCGACTAGAAGGGAATATCGCCGAGGACGTAAAGTACGGATGCATTTAGGTGAAGAAAATAATTCAATATTAGAATGAGTTTTTGACCGAGCGAATAGTGGTCTCTGTTTTAACTCGGCAGTTCAGCATTTCGTCTGTCTGTAAATTTGTTTGTTGCGCGATAACGACCAGCGCGTTCGATTTTCTTTAGATTTTGCATGATGGTTCCTTGAGTTAATAGAAAAGAACGCTTATATCAGAATTGTTTTTTTTTTTTTTTTTACTTTTTGACTCCATTTCAAGATGACAATCTTTTCATTGGCTTCAATGTTTTATTATGTTTATTTTAGAACTTAAATCATGTAGAGTATAGCTCGTCATACAAATATACTTTTGATTTCTTTTA